>CABHPQ010140919.1:550-47061 GCA_902168405.1 Peromyscus aztecus | reverse complement strand
TACTCTACTTATTAAGAAACAGTAGATTTAACCAGATGTACTGATCTGTGTACTTTAGAGACTAGAGTACGTTAATCTGAGAAATACAAGCTTCTGTGAACTTCTAGGTTATATTATTTGGTGATAATTTTTATTTTTAATACAAGTCTGGATATAGAAAGTAAAGAAAAGTGAAATACTTAGGGGCAAATGGCTTTTGGTGTTAGCATTCCTGCTAACTCTGTAAACTTTATTTCTACTCATTGAGTATAACAAAGACCACTTATTTGCTATAATATAACACAAATGGTCTCTTGTCAAATTCTCAATAGAATCTTTTTTCCATCTAAAACTTCATGATTGCACTCTATTACTGTTCACATTACTATAAGCATTCTGGTCTTCTCAACTCTCACTAAAATTACCCATTAAACTCTGCTTACACCATTCTGGAGTTTTCTTGTCAAATATTTCCAAATTCTTTCCACAACCAGTTCCGAAGTACTAAAAACCATATGGTCAGATTTAGTTATCAGTGAGATTCCACTACTGAATTCTAGTGTTCTGTGTTTGTTTTATAGTCACTATGATGACGTACCTAACAAAGCAACTTAAGGGGGGAAGAATATCTTTTGGCCCAGTTTCAGAGGGGTCAATCTGTCAGGGCAGGAAGATTATGGGACAGCAAAGCTGTTAACTTCAGGATGTGCTAGGCAGCAGAAGAAGGGGAAAGCCCCTAATTATTCTCAAGGAATTATTGGTAATTTGTCAATAGTGAGTCTCAAAGGAACCTCAATGCAGACTTAGTATCCACCACTTACTCATTGTTTTAAAATTTAATGAAAACTTGGAAGTTATATATAATCTTATGTATAGTTTTATATATGTATGTTACATTCATATATAACTTGATTTTACATAATAAATATGTAAAAAATAAGGAAAATTGAAATCCAGCTTCAGCATTATCAGCAGTTGACAGTCTTGTTTTATATCATCTCCTTCTCTTTATTATAAAGCAAACTCTGGGTATCATATAATTTCATAAATTTATACTTCAATATATATCCTAGAAGATAAGGAACTTTTACCGGATATAATCACAACATCATTATCTTAACTAAGAAAACTGTGTATAGATAACATTAATATTTAATATCTAGTTACAATTTATATATTCTTAATTGTCTCAAAATACCTTTTCTTAGTTATAAGGTGCACAGTGTCTGTTCCCTAGTGATTAAGAATCAAATGTCAACCTGTCTGTCCATTATAAAGTTCATCATTAATTTTCACTTTGTTTAAGATCATTACTTAGAGCCGTGTTAATGTTCTTTTTTTCACTTCAGCAAATTATTATTGTGTTCCTGCTTTATGCTCATATTAGACCTAGCACACTGGAGAAGTTCCCTGAGCCTGTCTGTCCCCTTCCATACTCAAACAAACCAAAGTTTCTCTCTAACTAACAATTGCCAAGGCCCCTTCGGAAATACAAGCACACCCAAAAGGAACCTCTGTGATAGAGTAACCCTTGTTATAAGCTCTATTTTATTCTTCTATTGTCTTTAAAGCTAAAACTAAAGTCCTCATTCCATCAAATGGCACCTTCAGTACACATATATTTTCTGTGGATAATATTGAGGATTTTTAGTTGCTGAGTATTGTCTCTCAACATGTACAGCATTCACTGAGACCTTTGAGATTTATACGTATTATATGTTTGTACATACTATACCTTTGAGAGTTCTATATTATTATACCTTTGAGGGTCTTATATTATTAGATCTGAGGGGGAGTCTTAAAAATCACTTCTCTAACCTTTATTTTATAGTCTAACAATTTGGCATCCAAAGATATCTAACCAGATACAGAGAAGGTCATAGTAAATTCTTAATTCTCTTTCCTTTTTATTATTGTTCTTTCTGTTCTATCTCATTTTCCTTTGCTTTTTCAATTCTTATAGATTTAAATAGTATCCTGCCACACACATTGCTTCTAATATACTTTGTATCTAAATTTCAAATCAGTGCTTTACCCCGTACATTGTTCTCTGACTTTAAAGCATTGTTCATTTAAACAAACAAACAACCCCCCCCCCAAAAAAACTTCTCTATATATGCATGGTTTTATTTTATTTAATTTTTGCCTTTCTTATGTTAGATTCAGCAGTTCTTAGGAAGACCACTTGTGAAGGAATCTTTCTTTAGACCCATCCTTACTGTTCCTCAAATGTCTGCAGTTTGCCCTGGAGTTATCTCTGCAGCTGTACAGCCTAGACCACCCCTGGTAAGAGCCTTTCCTGGTGAAATAATAGTAACTAGTTCTTTATAACTATAATGGGATTCCTGAATAAACATTTTATCTTCATTCGTTTGTTTGGAAGGATAATGTTGGTAATGCTGCTGCTGCTGATAATTAATAATAAATGAGTGAATACCTGTTTTACCTAATATTAGCTTAGTTTTGAAATATAAAAATTTGCATTTTTATACTACCGAGTTCTTGGAATTGCAGTTTTACTTTTTTTTTTTTTTTTTTTGTTTTTTTTTGTTTTTTTGAGACAGGGTTTCTCTGTGTAGCTTTGCGCAGTTTTACTTCTGTAACAAATACAACTGTAAGATAGATTGACATTTTTATTTTTGACGTAGCTGTTCTATAGAAAAACAAAGAGGACAAGTCACAGTGAGCTATTAAGCTAGTGAGTTTACATACACACCCAGAGTATTCCCACTGTATCCACAACCAGTAATATGAGTAGCATCAGCGTGGAACAGAAACTCTAAGGTTTTCAATCTTCCTAATTGTAGATAATCAAGTAAGTTTTATTCAGACCTGAAGAAAGATTAAAGACATTTAAAATGGCTAGAATATTTTTTGTCATCTTGACTAAACTTTAAGGGAAAAAAAAATGAATGACAAAAATTTCCCCAAAAGAGTGATGTCAGATATAATTAGTGGAATATTTTTCTAATCCTGACTTTACCATAAAGGCACTTGGGCAGTTTAAAAAGTGTGTCTGTATCTGTCTGTCTGTCTGTATTTTCACATGTGCATATATGTGTGTGTGTCTGTGTCTATAGTAGTATGTAATTCTTGGATCTTGCTTTCTATCTCTTTTTGAAATGTATAGTTAGATAGACTCATTTATGTCTATGCCAACTATCTACAAAAGATATGTATATGTCTCAACATTTTAAATAAGTACCACAACTTTTATCATGTTAATGGTATTGCTTATGCAGTTTGCGTGCTGTTATTCTATAATGACTGGAGTGGAATTTTATTGAAAATATTGAAATCTCTTAACCTCATAATAAGATTATCTTCAGATGCCTGGGGAAAGCTACAGACTGAGGCAGATTGTGTTTGATTCCAACCACTGGTAGTTGTTGCTTACTTTCATGGTGACCCATGGAGATTTCAGTAAACATTGTCATGGTTTAATTGCCTTAGTAACCTAATTAGCAATCTAGAAATTCTCTTATTGATATTAATTCACTTAATCTTAATGTTTTAAAGGACCACTATAAAATACACAAAAAATGTTGTTGGTGTTATAGATCTTTTAGATATACTATTACACTTTCCACACTGTCATTTGTCTGTGATATTTTTGAGCCTTTTAGCAAAAGCACTTATATTACTATCATCATCTTTATATACAACTTAAAATTTTATTGTAGCTAGAGTTTTCTCCAGTCCTGCCTGGCCTACGGTCAGGACAAATCTCTCTCATCCGCCAGTCCAGCAGCTGCTCAGCCCCAACCAAGTAAACACACAGAGACTATATTACTTACAAACTGTATGGCCGTGGCAGACTTCTTGTTATCTAGTTGTTCTATCTTAAATTAACTCATTTCTATTAATCTATACTTTGCCACATGGCTTGTGGCTTACCAGTATCTTACATGTTGGTACTTATGGTGGCGGCTGGCAGCGTCTCCTGACTCAGCCTTCCTGTTCCCAGAATTCTCTTCTCTGCTTGTCCCGCCTATACTTCCTGCCTGGCTACTGGCCAATCAGCATTTTATTTATACAAAGTCATATCCACAGCACTTCCCCTTTTCTTTTTTTTCAAAAAGGAAGGTTTTTAACTTTAACGTAGTAAAATTACATATAATAAAACAATTATTCCCTCGGATTTCTACTGTTCTGTGCAGACTTGGTAAGTCAATTAAGATATCAGATATTTTAAAGGAAAAAGCTACTTAAAAAATTTTTTTTCCACATTAAAAAAATGAGTATTATGTGTACATTAGAAGAAAATTGGACTTTGTTTGATAAAATTTAGGCAGTCTGAAAATGGAACAACTATATGAGAAGATTAATGTTGATGGGATTATGTACATTATTACTTTCCTTATCCTTATTTTACTATTTAAAAAGATAGTCAATTTAAGTGCCAGGATAAAAGCTTTTGAAAAACCTGTTAAAATGAATTATAGAGGAATTCAGATTCAGACAGAAGAATTTAACAGTGAAATTGTTTCAGGATTGGATTATAAGATTACAGAAAGAAAGCCTGTTTTCACACAGTCACCCTTAATTTATCCGGTAACCATACAGCAGTTACCTGGTCAAGTGAATGCACAAAATATTTGGACTCCAATTGAAATGCTAGATTTACAAAGGTTTAAGGAAGCAATAGTATCTTATGGCATGCATTCCCCATTTGTAAAGCAAATGTTAAACTCCTGGTCAACTTATAATAAGATTATACCACAGGACTGGCAGGTGAGAGAGATTTGTCCTGACCGTTGGCCAGGCAGGACCAGGAAAACTCTAGTTACATTTTATCTTCATTATTTTTCTAATTATAAAAGTGTACTTACGGAAAAATATAGATAATGGAGAAATATAGACAGTTGAAAGTAAAATTACCTTGTGGTTGAATCCCTAGGAAAAAAAATCACCATTTGCAGATTATTGTATAATTTACAGATGCTTTTATGTGTTCATATGCTTGCACTTATTAAAAATTTTAATACTAAAAGAGTCACATCGTAAATACTATGCTAGATAATGTTTTGAAAAAAAATTAAATGTATTCCATGGCTATCTCTTATGCCCAGACATATACATCTATTTGTAAGAACTTGATTAATTTGCTATAATTTTTTTACTCAATCTCTCCATTATTGGCAGACTTTAGGTAGTTTTCAATTTTCCACTATTATTTCTTAAAAATTCAACAGTACACTCTGCGTGTGTTTCTGTATGTGCTGGTAATTTTGGGACAAACACCCTACTTTTAAAGTAAGTTAAAATAAGTAATAACAAGTTTGAAATATTGCAGTTGTTGAGAAATAAACTGTATTAGAGAATGTAGACATCATTATGACTCTTCATTCTGCTTTTTTCTGAGGTATCCAAGTGTTACATTGGCATGAGGTGTTACCTACTAACTGAAGCTGATGGTTATAACTCTGCCCTTTACAGATGCCTGGGATAACCTGGGCTATGCCAACACCTATAGGTGATACGGTGTCACCCAGTGCAAGTCTGTGCAGTGAACCTCTCATGATAAACTGGGAGAGGATTACAGACAGGCTGAAAGCTACTTTTCCACAACAGACAAGGTACTTTCTTTTTCTTTAGTGGTTACACTGTTTTTCACAGTCCCATAACATGAATTGTAGAAATGAAACACTTCACACACATCCACAAGTACAATGATCTTTTTACCATGGTCTTAGGAAAATAAAATTGACTAAGTGCTCAATAGAAATTCTAAGTAAACATTTTTACTTTTTATTAGTCTTAAGGCATGAGAATATTAGTGTTTAAATTTATGTTTGCTCATTTGCTAGAAGTAGTAGTTGTAAACTTACCCAATTTGAATGCCTCTGGCTGCAACAATTATCTTAATAACAAGTCACCAACGTACATTTTCAGTTAATTGTATGCTGAGCTTCAACATCATCAGGTTTGGGTTTCTTTTTTTATTTTATTGAGATTCCTATGATTTATTTGTGTGTGAGTGGACACAGTTCAATATAATAAATCACGATTTTTCTGGCTTTCACTCTGACTTTAGCAGAAGTAAAGTTAATTCTAAAAATGTCTGTTCTTTGTATGTGTGGAAATAAGTCCAGTTTTCCTTTGTATTTTCATTTGAAAGCATCATATCTTGTTACTAAATTAGATTATGGTTTTAATCAGTTTCATGATTACAGCTAGAAAAATAGGATTATATAGTTATAGATAATTATAAAATGACTAATTCATGAACGAAAGGAAAGAAAAATATCTTCTTTTTCTATTATAAGAACAGGTAGCAATGGAGGATTAAAAAGGGAAATACTGATTAAAATAACAATATCTTTTGCTTGCTTTACTTTTCTATTTAATCTTTATTTTTTCTCATTTGTATGAAAGTGAAACATTTAAATATTACAAAGATAAGAAAGCAATAGCAAGAGTTATTATTAAAATAGTTTTGTAGAAAGAAATCCTTTAGTCTTGAATGAAATTTGAGATAAAACGTTCTCAGTATGTGAATGAATTTTCACATAGTGAACTCTTTCATAAGCATAGTTAACTTTCACTGGTAAACACATTAAATACCGCTTTTGGACATAATTAATTGGCAGTTTTCATTTGGGTTTCAAATAAATGCGAATGACATTTTTAGATTCAGGACTACAGACTTGAGTTTATAGGCTGACTGTCGCATGGATAGGATTTTCTATCTCATCTTTGAAGGCACATCCTCAAAGCAGTAGGAAAAGCCAAGCTTTCTCTATTCTTGATCTCTTCCAGGAAGGAACTTTCAGATTTCTTACAACAGCTGAAGGATTCTCACGGGAAGTCCGTGTCTCGACTTACGTTTGATGAAATTGCTTACAAGATTTCTCAAATGATTGAGCCCAAGAAACCTGAGGTAAAACAAACAAATAAAAACAACAACAAACTTTAATTCTCTATTCTCATTTCTGTAATAGTGCCATAACATACATAGAGTCGAGAATCAATAACTTAATCATAGGACATCATTGATTAACAGTAAGTAATTCCACAAATTCAACATGACAAACGACATGGGAAGTGTTTTAGATGAGACTAGAATAAAACTGCTCCCCTTTGAATTTTCTAAAGGCTGCTTGGAACAATTCTGAATGCAAGTTTTGCAGTCTAATTTTCTGCAAAGATTTATTTTATTTGAACTAACATTTTACATAGCTAACAAATAATGCCAACATTTTATCTCAAGATTTATCATGAATATTGTTTATCCTTTTGGTAGTTTTTGCTTCCATCTATTTTATTCAGTTCTGTCAGTTGATACTGTTTTAGGATAATTTTTTTAAATAAATATTATTTTTAGAGTGAAGGAAAATCTGCACCAGATGGTAATAGTGCATCACCCAGCCACACTTCATCACAGTCTACTGCTCCCCAGACCCCCAAACCATCACAAGATTCTACCACAGGGGAAGGAGACAAAGATTTGGTGAGACAGAAGTTATTAACTATAAACACATTTAGATCTGAGAGGGAAAAAAATAGCCTAAATTTTATCAGACCTATTTTTCTCTAGGATAATGAAGAGGAAGAAGAGGAGCCCTGTGTGATCTGTCATGAGAATGTATCTCCAGAAAACCTTTCAGTTTTGCCTTGTGCTCACAAATTCCACTCTCAGGTAAACGTTTAAGCTTGTCCTGTTAACATTTTACCATTAATCAGCTAAGCAAGCTTACTGCCTTATTTAAAAGGTACATCAGCATCCAGTGCAATTTCACAGTCCCACTGGGCATAGCTACACTTTCCTCTCTGGGTACCATACAGAAATGTTTACATCTTTCCCTGTATATAGTCATGGTTAAACTATGGTTTTAGGAGGACAGCCTGGAGATTTAAATGGTATCAGTACACAGTTCCCTTGAACAGAAGTAGGAGAAACATGAATTGACAGCAGTTGAGTGACAGGACTAACAACAAAGAAGTGCCACTTTACCCCGACTCGCTGTAAACTCTACAGTGTCTCTTGTCCATATGTAATAATGGCCTCCTCAGTTAAAGCAGAAGACTTGTCTTAGTAATCTCTCTAACCTCTTGTGTTTCTGTTTGAATTTGATTCTGAGACTTTTGTATTAATGTTAGAAAAATGTGAGCCTGGCATAGCTTTTGCGTTCTTGGTATCTACGTGGATTAACTCCTGATGCTGCTGCTGTGTATAACTGTCACTGATGTACAATGTATGATCCAAATCCTCTGGGGGGAAATGTGATTCAACAAAAGAAAGATTGTTAGACAAGAAGTGTTTTTCTCAGGGAAGTGGACAATTGCCTGATTTTTCAAACCATGTTTCAAAGATACAATATGTAGTACCTGATACAAAATTATGTGTGTTGTCTGCTTTGCTCTGAAGAAGCTTGTAAAATGGCTAATCCCAAAAGGTCTCCAAGATGACACTTAGCCACCCAACTTTCCCATTTTAAAATTTTAATGTATGATGATTTTAAAATAAGAATGTTTGTCAAAACTTATTTGCCATTGCCTAGTGAACGAGAAGTAAATAATTCATTCAGTTTACTCTTTAAGTTTAGTTATGAAGCCTCAGATAGAGTCCCTATACTTAATCCTGTTATCAGATTTGTTTCTCCATTGTTCAAACATCAAAAATATGTTTGGAGTCAGTACTTAGCAAAACATAACAAATACTTCATGGTTCAAGATTACTATCATTTTCACTGTAGAAAACAATCTGAAGAGAGTTTTCATCCAGGGAGTTTCAGCTTTAGAGCCCCATAAAGGTATTGGTAACTTTCGTATGCCTAATTGTTATTTAATTATAAGTGAAAAGAATTTATAAACAAAATCAACTAAAGAGAGAATATAGCAAGCTTCTCCAATATCCTTGTAAGGAAGAACTATTAGTCATTTTTTAAAATAGGGTGAGACCAAATTTTGAGTAGACTTGCTTAAAGATATTCTACAGTTGCCAGCTTATATTGCTTAGCAAACCAGAGAGGGTACCATGGTTGTAACAGATGGCTTGGCTTGCAGACCCACCAGAAGACATGTTGATTAGGAACTATGCTGTATAGAGTAGTGGCTGCCTCTGCTAGGCTAAATTTGAAACTCTGACTGGAATCATTTTGCTCCTTAGTGCATTAGACCATGGTTGATGCAATAGGGGACATGCCCCACCTGCAGACTCCATATTTTGCTACCAGAAGAATTCCCTGGCCACCCCAACGGGCAGTTACCCAAGATCTGATACAAGGCAGGTAGCTATACCTAAGATGAGTTTTAGACATTGGAATTTAGTTTGGCCTTTAATGAGCTAATTGTTTGAACAGTATTATGTAGCAGTATGCCCTTTGGTGTCATGCAAATAGACCAGCTAATCATACCAGGGCTGAGCCAGGATCAAGACAGATCTAAAGCACGAGTCAATTCAATGGAAGGGACTTAAAGAAGGTGCGATTTGATAGTTGCATTTTATTGCTCTTCATAACATTTTCCTTGTGTAAACACAAGACCTATAAAGATAACAGTGTATTTCTTAGAATGTCCTATCTTTTTCCTTCTTACTCTCTTTACTTTTTCTCAAGTATGGTACATTTTAATTTCTTGAAATAAATTTAGGAGAAAAGGTAGGAAAATTCTATAGATTTTAGTTTTTTTAACTTTGAAATTTTGGTGTTAAAATGTAACTATTAAAGGTTATAAATTCTATCTTAGCTTTTCTATCTTCTGAATTAGCTACGCTTGATGAGATTATGACTCCTTGACACTGGTGACCATACAGTAGTTTATAATAGCCTGTGACAAATGGTTGTTTCAGACATTGCAGAACCAGTGTGTTAAATTGTTGGTGCCATGAAATCTCCACAATAATTATACTATAGAAACTACAACTAAGATTTGTATTTCCCTCAAGAGCTAGTTCTTAAAATCACACTGCAAGACACCTATGTTCCCAATAGTTAGCACCATAAATATGAAATGAAGTTAGAATTAGAAATCAAGGGTAGTAAAGGAGGCAGATATGCAAAGGAAGTCATTTGCTGAGATGACTAATTGAGATCTTACATTACTTTGTAAACATACTCCTTGGCTCTTAATCATTTGCATTTGGGGGGATTTCTTTTCCTGCTTTAAAGATGTCTGCTGTCATGTAATTGTTCTGGGGAAAAGTGGAAGCCATTTATATGTACTTGCTGCTGCTTGTGACAAAGTTGATACTCATTAAACCATTTGCCTGTCTAAAGCTTGTCACTGAGAGAGAGTTCCAATTCTTAGACAACAATGCCTATTTTAAAAATAGTGGAAATGCTGTAAGTGGTGTACATGCCTGTACTTTCAAACTTAAAGTAAATTCATAGTTACCTTGGGAGACATGTATCCTTGGTTCATATTCACAATCTCAATTTCATTAATTTTGGGAGGAAAAGTTGCTTTGACTCAGCAACTATTTTCTGTGTATATTTCAGTGTAAATGTATTTTGAAGTTACTGTGAATCTATTTAATAATTCTGTGCCTGCAATTGTATGCTAAACTTCTTTTTCTATTTTGAAAATAAACTGAAAAATGTGAAGAAAAATATTTTTAAAATGTCAACATTTGAGTGGGTGAGATGATCCAGCAGGTGAAGGTGCTTGTTGCCAAGCCTGATGACATGAGTTCTGTTCCTGGGACGTGCATGGTGAAAGGAAGAACTGCCAGTCCTGCAAATGGTCCTCTGACCTCCACGTGCACAGTGTGGCTTGTGTGTGCGCACAGACATAGTACATTCAGATGCACGAAAGAGGAAGGGAGGGAGGAAGGAAAAGTGTTCTTAAGTATGTCATTCGTTTATATATAAAATAGCATTGTGGTAGATTTGCAGAATCTAGAACTTATGGGACATTTCAGTCATCATCTTATCACAGTTATGTAGCAAATTACCTTGTAAGACAGTTCGTGCTTACAATTTGTTTCTTAGTTCATGTTTATAATTGTAATTTCATTTTTATGTGGAAAATAAAAGTATTTCTGAATTGACCAACTATTTTCCTATGTGTTCTTTTTAAATGTATCCAAAAATACTTTCTCTATTTCAAATGTCTATTTCTGTTGAGTTGTACTGTAGCTAGAGTTTTCCTGCCTGGCCCACAGTCAGGACAAATCTGTCACCTGCCAGTCCCACAGCCACTCAGACCCAACCAAGTAAACACAGAGACTTACATTGTTTAAACTGTTTGGCCTAATGGCTCAGGCTTCTAGCTATCTAGTTTTTATATCTTAAATTAATCTATTTCTATAAATCTATACCTTGCCACGTGGCTCGTGGCTTACCGGCATCTTCACATGCTGCTTGTCATGGTGGCGGCTGGCAGTGTCTCTCACTCAGCCTTTCACTTCCCAGAATTCTCCTCTCTCCTTGTCCCGCCTATACTTCCTGCCTAGCCACTGGCCAATCGGTGTTTCATTTATACAGAACGATATCCACAGCATTGTACTTTAATTTTTATTCTGTTTTGAGGAAATAATGTGAAAATATCTAAGTTGTTAGTCATCTCATCTTGTGAAATGCTAAGGATGTCTTGGAGTATTAGAATGCAGAAGCTTTGAGAGTCAGTGCTTTTCTAATCTGTCTCTGTTTTGTAGGTGTTTCTTGTCCAAAGTCATGTGACTGGGTAGGAGGTAAGCCTCCGGATACTGATGGCTCCTGATGCACTACCACGTGGCTCCTTTTCTGGTTCATGTGCTAGAGTATAGTAGTGGCAAGTGTTTGTTGAAAAGCCTGATGCCCTGGGATCCCCATGGTGAAAGGAAAGAACTACTAATCCTGCAAATTGTCCTCTGACCTCCACATGCACAGTGTGCCTTGTGTGTGCACTAGTCATTCTTGACTTCAAGTAAGGAGCCAGAACACTTAACACAATCACTGCTCTGTAGGGAGAATGTAGAAGTAGAGTACCCCACAAAGTCATGTCTGCATCTCCAGATGCTGCAGATAATGGAACTATAAAATTGGTGATACACCAATTGTTTTTGCTGCCATGCTTTCTTCTGAGGAATGATTTTACCATGTTCAGAAAACCAACTCATCAGAAAGTTCCTAGCATGGCAGTATTTGTATCAAAAATATTTGGGGGGCTCAGTGAGTAAGAGTGCTTTGTGCCCAAGCATGCGGACCTGAGTTCAAATCCTGACACCCTCATATAAAAAATCTGGGCATGCCTTTACATACTCTAACCTGGGAGCATACTGTTCAGATAGCCTACTAGTGAGAGATTCTATCTCAAGGGAATTAAGGTAGCGATAACATGAGACCTAGAGCCTTCTGGCCTCTGCACATGTGCACAGGCGTGCACACTTCTGTATGCACACACCATTTTTAAAATAATAAAATATCTGAAAGCATCCAGTAATGTATTACAGCTCCTCCTGGAGGATATGCCTTGTGATGTTTGCCTTTCTGTTTATTTTTCATGTATGTGACATTTCACAGCGTTTATAGGATACCTTCAGATATCCTTGGTACTTTGATCTACTAATGACAAGTAGATGTTACTATGATTTCTCTACAGATGATGAATCTCAAGACTCAGATAAGGGCAAAACAATGTATTCAAAGTGACAGTTACAAACGCTATAAAGTAGCATTCTGGGGCTGTAATACAGAGATCTTCTGTCCCCTAGCTGGTGTTCCTGCTAGTGTTGACATCTGCATCCATTTTTGGATTTATTTCATACATGACGAAAGTAGCACTTACTACTTCTTAAATA
Organism: Peromyscus aztecus; assembly: GCA_902168405.1. NCBI lineage: Eukaryota > Metazoa > Chordata > Mammalia > Rodentia > Cricetidae > Peromyscus > Peromyscus aztecus. The sequence continues at coordinate 34,358 of CABHPQ010140919.1, read as the reverse complement.
ATTCTCTTCAAATTAAACAAGGTAAGCACAGTAAGCCAACTATTTTCTACTAGGACAGTATGTTGACAGTATGTTGACAGTGTTGAGTATATAAAATACAAAGTCACAGTAGTGACATGACATGGTAGAAAGGGTTTGACTTCTCCCTGTGGTTTGTTTAGGGTGGTTCCAGTTCATGCAAATTATCTTGACTACTCTTTTTTTTTTATTATTATTCTTTAATCTTTCCCAGCTTAAAAAAGTGAATCTAGCTCTGTGGTTCAAGAATACAGGTTTGGTTTTTTAAATTAGTCAAGAATGCCTTACATTTGGAAGATATTCCTAAATAAGTATTAACCTTTTAGATAAGGATTCTATAATTGGAGTAGCTTAGTACTGTTTTTGGTTTATAGCCAAATTAAAAACAATAAGTGAACATGATTTTCTTGAGTAGGTAGTCTTCAGTTACTAGCTATGTAGACTAGAAGGTCCTAGTCCACAGGTCCTAGACAGCCATCGTGGTAATGTATTTATATGAAGGCATTTTCCGAGCAGCCATCTGGGAATCTGCCTCGGCAGTGAGCATTTAGATGTTCTAGTGTAGATTAAATTTAGGAAGCTAAAAGGTGTAATAGAGTTTGATTTTCTTGGGTAAGTTTAGTTTTGAATTTTTATTTTATGTATATGTGTGTACACATGTGCACCATCTGAGTACCTCTGGGTGTCAGATCCTGTGGAACTGGATTTACAGGTGATAGTGGGTACAGTGAATGGAACCTGGGTCTTCTGCAAAAACAATAAGTATTTGTTTAGCTCACAGTTAGGGAAATTCAAAGGTATGGCACCTGTATTGCTTTATTTCTGGTGAGGATGCTAGATGGTGGCATGTCCTGGGAGAAGGGAAGAGGTAAACAGGGAGTGTAGGAAAGGAAGGATGAAGGAGAGAAACTGGAGCGGAAGAGGAAGATGAAGAAAGAGGAGAGAGGATCCTATACTATAATCTGCTTTGGGCTCCTATCATCCAAAAGACCTTCATCTGTTCATGAGCTCCAACACTTGATACCATAGCCCTAGCACTGACATCAGAGAATATAATAGGACTCCCTTCTTTCTGTGGCTGACTGAAGCCCCTTCCTTCACTGTACGGATTCCCATCATTATGCTATGGAGACTCCAGCAGAGGCTCCAAGTTTAAAGGCTTAATGAAGTTCTAAGCTAGTGGGTCTCAAGCCTGGCTACATATTTGTTGTTTGTAGATGGCAAAGTCTCCAACAGGCTCCTTTGTTGAAAACTTGGTGTGTAATTGGTGGTTATATTTAGGAAGGTGGTAGTGTTTGGGGGCTAGCTAGAGGAAGTCATTGTGGGCATGTCCTAGGGACCAGTAATTTTTTTTTTTTATGGACACTTTCAGTCTCCTATCTGCTAGGAAGTTAATAACATCTGCCACATGTTCCCACTGCATCGTGGACTCAGGGCATGGAGGGAAGGCCTATAGACTGAAACATCTAAACCTAACCATGAGGGCCAAATTAAAGAACTCCTTCCTTTTATCAAGTATTTTGTCATAGTGATAAAGGTCCCACGAACACATTGGAGTCACAAGAGGAGATGAGAGCAAACATTCCAACAACAAAACCCCCTTTGCTTGGGTTCTGTTTAATTAATGTTACAGCTGAGGCATTAAGGTATTTCAGAGATCCCAAAGAGATGCTAATACAGAGCCAAGCCCATGAGATAAACCCTAATATTGCTGGAATTGTATTGAATCACTGGGCATCTTGTTAAAATTTGGACTCTTGATTCAGTATGTAGGTGAGAGCTAAGATTCTGAATTTCTAATGAGCTCCTAATGGTAATGCTGTTGGTTCTGGGATGATACTTTTAGTAGAAAAACTAAACCATGGGGAACATTAGCATTGCCCAGGATTCTTTGTAAAGCTAAAGATTCCCAGGTCCCGCCTATGAGATGGATTTCCCCAACTCCTTCCTGTACTCCTTCAGTAGGCCCACCAGATGAATGATATCAACACTTAAAACCAGATCTCTAGCCTGATGTTTTACATGTGAGGACACCGTATCCAGTAGGCAGTGTGACATCTATCTTTTTATGGCTTTCCCCTGGGAAAGTTCATTAGCTGGTGAAGCATTTCCAACAGGAACATTTGCTGGTATATAGTCTCCTTTGCAGATTGGGGACTGCAATCTACATTTTGAGTCGACTGTGACGATTTCATTAACACACAGCTCAGAACCTAGTGTGGAGCAGCCTGTTTGATGAATGGGGTCCCAGGTTCTTCTTGAAGCACTATCACATCATATATCAGTTTTATGTCAAATGAACTGATGGTTTTATGACCTTTTCTTTCCATTTGATAGGCCCCTTGTCATGGGTTCTTTGTAATATGGCTAGAGGACATTTTTTTGGTGGTGATGACACAGTGATTTATAAAACCCACATTATGCATCAGCCACATATATGTAAATCAAACATTTCTTTCTGGGAGAAATTGTCTTTGCTATTCTGTGATAAATAGGTGCATATTCAATATGCAGGCATTCATGACAGATTTGAATTCTCATTTCTGTATACCATATGACAAAGCAATTAGCATCATATCAGGGGAAAGTACTCTACAGCAGGATCCTTCCAAATGTAAGACTGCAGCATTCAATTTTAGAGCCCCCATGACTCTCATGCTGAAGCATAGTTGCTGGAGATACCTCAGCATCAACCTAAATGATGGAGGGCAAAGAGATGCTTAAAGGGAACATTACAGACAATGAAGAAATGGGAGTACCTTTTCACCTGTGTTCCAGAATTGCTATATAACTTACTATTACCTGCCTTATTTAGACCTCCAAACATTCTGAAAGGTGGAAATTGCTGTCTAACAAAGAAATGAACCTAAAGGGAACTTATCCAAGAGCTGAACCTAACTAGGTCAGTCTAACTCTAAAACCCATGATCTCTGCTATACTACTGCTACTCTATTACACAAAACACCTTCAGGTCAGTATGTGAATTATTCTCTGGATAGCAGCTTTGCAGAGACAAGACTACAATGCTTAGCACTTGCACATGCCATCTGCATCCTGGGCCCAGCCTTGAATCTGTAGAGGTGGTATCAGAAGTATTCATGCCAAGTGGAGTGGCTTAGCTCTTTAATGACAGCTGCTCAGGAGACTGAGACAAGAAGACCACATCCTCAATGTCTGCCTGAGCTACAGACTGAGTTGAAGGACAGCCAGGGCAACTTAGACTCTGTCTCAAAGTAAAACTTGGAAGGAAGGTTGAGGATATAGTTCGGTTGTAAATGTCTTCCTAGCATGCACAAGGTCCTGGATTCAACCCTTAATACCATCAAGGAACAATGAAGATACTAAAATACTTAGAAAGGTTGGAAAGAAACATCAAGGAAAACTCACTGAGTGGTTGACAGGAAGTGTTCATTCTTAGCTTGTTTTTTTTTTTTTTTTTTTTTTGTTTTTTTTTTTTTTTTTTTTGGTTTTTCGAGACAGGGTTTCTCTGTGTAGCTTTGCACCTTTCCTGGAACTCAGTCTGTAGCCCAGCCCTGGAACTCAGAGATCCGCCTGGCTCTGCCTCCTGAGTGCTGGGATTAAAAGGTGTGCACCACCACCCGACTCATTCTTAGCTTCTTGAATGAAATAAAATTGTGTAAATTTTAATACTCCTTGACAGTCATTGGCACTATGAAAATGTGAATCTGATAGCATTATTATTATGTCCTAAATATTTGTTCTTTATAAGGATGGACAAACATTGGATATTTGCAAATTACTTTAAAAAAATACCATGTTGCCCTCATAACACTTCACTCAAGTTAGGTGTTATTTGATCCATTCTTAGGAAGGAAACTGAGGCTCAAAAACTGGGAACCAACCCTCAGAAAAGGTCACAGCAAGTAATGGCAAGACAAACTTCCATACTGTAAACCTATTGTTCTCAGTGCTCAGGAAAATGGTTTTTAAAAACTACTTTTATGCTCCCCCAAATCTCCACATCAAAACAAGAAAACATTTACCCCAATAATTTCAGCCATAAACCTCATTTTCAAGGATACATATTGTTTTTTACTCAAATATTTGATTGAAGCCTTCTTATATAATATGTGATCCTGAATTGTATCCTGAATTGGAGATTGCTAATCTGTGCATATCATTCTGTCTTAACCCCAATCAATAGAAAAGCAACGGCGTACATTTGGTATACAGGAAAAAAGTTGGAGTCTAATTTCCAGTTTTAGTTAAAATATATGTAAGCAGGATGGTTCACAAAACAAAATAGAAACCAAGGAAAGAGATTATAGATGTGGATTCTCCTGGCAGATGAGGGAATAAACAAGTGTCACTTAGAAGACTGCTTTCAAAATGGATTCTGAAACTTCTATTCTGTGAAGAATATTTGGTAGCTTCTTTCCTGCAGCAGGAAGCTGGGCATGAATGAAAGTGTCTCCAACCAGGTTAGTGCCTGAAAGGAAAGAGTTCAAACCATAAGAAGAGGAGAGAGTTACAGGAAGCAGCAGTTACCCATAGCAGACAAGAAAGAGGAGAACCCTTGGAGAGGGGACGTTGTAGTTCAGCGTGAGAGGGATTGTGTAGTCTCTAGGTGGTGATAGCCACACTTCAGAGGTGCTTGGAACAATCAGACCACCTTGGTGACCAGAAATAACTGGGTCATTTGGGAATATGGATAAGTTGTATGAAACGAAGTTTTCATGCCTCTGTCTATCTACCATGCTCATATTTATATGCTACCATACAGCATATTTATAAAGTGAAATAATTATCCCCATTTTACAGAAGAAGAAATTGGTTTACAGAGGAAAAGAGACTTTTCTCAGTGTTGGTTGAAGAACTGGAGTTAGAATGCAGACACTGATGAAGCTATAAAGCTGTGGCCAGATAAGAAAAAAATTTTTATTTGTATCATATAAATAATTTTAATTCAGGGTGGTAGACCAGAAAGCACCTCTTGGTTGACAAAGGCTCTGAAACAATCCTTTCTGTACACAGCTAAGTGAGAGGATCTATAAACCTGTTATCATAGATACAGACACATGGTAGACAGGTAAGGAACTCTCATATATGAGCAGATGATATTTTTAAAGTACATAAGTGTACAGTAATAGTCACAACTCATTACCAGCTAAAATCTTAGAAAACTTCCCCAACTCCTGGTCAAAGCTTAATCTCCAGGCATTTCCCTATAAAACTCTACCTGTTCCATTTCACACCCATCTGACCTCCTGTTAGTTACTTTTCTTGCTATTACAAATACTAAACAAAGCAGGTTAAGAATTGAAGGGTTTATTTTGGCTGAAAGATTGAGGGACACATTCTGTCACAGCAAGGAAGACATGGAAGTAGAAATGTTGGGTGACTGGTAACATTCCATCCACAGTCAGGAAGCACAGAGAGCAATGTGCTCAGCTCACCTTTTTATTCAGTCTGGGATCCCAGCCCATAGAATGATGCTGCCCTTATTCAGAATGGGTCTTCTTTTCTCAATAAAACCTTCCTGGAAATACCGTTATAATAGACAACCTAGAAAGGTATTTTATATTGATTCTACCCAGCCTAGTTAACAATGAAGATTAATTACATCAAAGAGTTGTAATTACTGTATGAAGGTTCAATTTTTGTATGCAAATAAAAAAGCAGTAGGTACACTCTAAATTAGGATGAGTTCCTGAATGCAGTTTTACACATGCTTTTCATTTTCTTTTTATTAATTAACTTTTATTATTAGCATGTTTTAATATGTAGAAAGATCAGCATGACACTTCTGGGCTCTATAAAAAAAACAACTGAGACTTTGAGATGTGAAGGATAAATGATGATTAACACATTGTAGTGGTTATCCAGTCTTGGTGAGCTCTCAAGAAGCACAGACTCAATAGTGGGGCAGGTTAGGAGAAGGCTAGAAAGGCTTCAGGAGAAAGGGGCCTAACTAGGGGGAAGGAAGAGAGGAGGATCGTGGAGACACTATGTTCTTTCAAAACTATCAAGTCAAGGCTGGAGGTATAACCTAATAGTAGACTTGGCTTGAATATGTAGGACCCTAGGTTTGATTGTCAGTATCACAAAGAGAAAGGGGCCGGGGGCTGGGGGCAGGGGGAGTGCAGAGTGGTGGTTTGAATGAGAAATGTTCCTCTGAGGCTCAGACATATACAGAGACTTCCCTAGTTGGTGATGCTGTTTGCAGAGTGTAGAGAGTGTGGCCTTGCTGGGAAGATACAAACTGGGGACTGGATTGGAGAATGTGTTTGTATGTGTGTATATAGTGTCACCTACTTCCAGTTCTCTGCTTCCTGATGTGATCTCTCCATTTCTCATTCCTGCCTCTTGTTGCCATGCCTCCCCACCATATGAACTCTTGTCCTTCTGGAACCATAAGCTAAAATAAGTTTCTTAAGTTATTTTGGCCATAGTGTTTTATCACAACAAAAGAAAATGCAGAAATACAGGGAGGAAGGGAGAAACAGAGGGAGGGGAGAGAAAAGAAACACCAACCCTTTTTCATAATCTTTAGTAGGTACAAGGTAATTTACTTTTTTTTTTTTTTTTTTTTTAGGTCATTGAATGGTGTCAGATCAAGGCCAGGTGATGGTATCTTATAACTTACTGACCTTGTAAATATCATTGGTATCAGCTTGTCATCAAAGATCATTTCTGTATATGGTTCACATGTGGGACACCTTATTAGCATTTTTTTAAATATTTAATTTTTGTTTGTTTCTTTGTTTGTTTGTTTGTTTGGTTGGTTGGTTGGCTTTGAGACAGACTGGCCTGGAGTTCACTATGTAGCTCAGGCAAGCCTTGAACCTGCATTTTGTATCTCAACCTCCTGAGCCTCTATGCCTGGTTTCTTAGCATTCCTAATTAAAATTCTAAGATTACTTTCAATATCTATATGCCAATAACTTTCAAATGTCATGCTATTTCTAACATTTAGAGTAGATACTGTTTAATCTTCATATTGACTATAGAGGGCATTTTTTGTGGTGATTCTGAACAAAAGGAAAAATGAGGAAAAAAGAGTGTAATTAGTTGTAATAATTTCTTTCCAGTTGCTTACCTTGTAACCCCATTTCTCAAAACTGAAACAAAACTAAATCTAAAGAGGCAAAGTTTCTCATTTCCTGTAAAACAAGTTAGAGGGCACATTTAATTTTAGTCAACTAATAGAAACACCTAAAGTATTTCAAATATATTTAAATTTGAAACTGGAACATTTTGAAAAATGTAAGAGAAACAGAACTTCTAATAATGGGGCATAAGCCTAGTGTTCAGTTGTCTCTTGAGACCTGGGCCATGGCTATATAAACTTTATGTCTGTTTTTAATTTTATTTAACTAATTTATTAAAGTCTCTAGGTTCATATTTACACTGTCTTAATTCTAAAGAAGAAATCTTGTATATGTTTTTGTGACACTTGTTTGTTTAAAGGAAATTAGACTAGTAGTGTAAGGGCTGTATCCTTTTCAAAGATCTTAAAATTGTGTGGTCAAAATTCTACAGTCTAGAAAAAGTAGAATCAGTTCCACTCCCAGTGGCAGTATGTGAAATTTCTCATCTCTTCACATGTACACATTAACAGTAGATCATACTCTCCTTTTCAAAAACATTTTATGTATTATTTGATAATTTTATACATGTATATAATGATCATTTTTACCCCCTACTCCCCTCACTTATTTCCTCCAACTCCCTAAACCTTTTTTCTTCATAACACATCCCAATTCCTACTAACATGTAGTGGGTTATAGGCTAGCAGAACATTCCTTTGCATTTATAATTGCTACCTTACAAAGGCAAACTCTCACTGACTAGCCATCTTGGCATGATAATGACTTTTCACTACAAACAGAAGTGGTTATGCTACCTCGGACCCAGCTTATAAATACTCTTTTCCCTTACTTTTCACTCTCAGGGACCAAAAAAATTGTTCTCAATCTTTAACCTTTCTTGGGTCAACTATGTTTTCATATGGAAGGCCCCACTCCTCAAGCAGGCATGTCACTTCATATCATATAGAGGAAGATAGCCCCATTTGGATTCCCTGCAGACTACCCACCCAGACTCTTCCTCTAGATAGAAGATACAGCCATGATTATATGTCTCATCACCCAAAGCAAGGCCCATGAAACCACCAATATAGCAAAAGGTATATAACTCCATACTATATGAGGAGAGGGAGTTATATCAAGATTTCTGCATGGATGTCTACCCTTTTAGAGATCAGCTTCAGGTGCATGTCTCAGCATGCCAACTCATCTTTGGTTCATGAACATATCCTTGATCATGCATCAAATGAATTATAATTTTTTTTCTTAGAAGGAAAGACACACATGACTATTCATCCTGAGAGAGAACTGATATTGGATCTACAAAACTAATCTACCCAAGTCCAGCTTGGTGAGTCAGTAAGTTACTGGAGTTCTTTATAGGCTTCTAGGTGAGGGGTTACTTACAGGAGAAGGGATGAATAAAAAACAACTGACCTTCCAAGCACGGGTGATTTTAGAAAGCAAAGGGCCTTGTGCACAGAGATAAGCACTGGGGAAGTCAGGAAAGTTAAAACACATAGCTTATCTCTTCAAAAGAATGAGGTGCATAGCTGCTTTTCCTGGAATGCAGCAATGATGTAATTTTACAATCTGGTGCTACTTTGCTGTCTGATGAGAGAGGCTCTGCCCTTATCTCCCAGAATTTATGACTTTATTTACTCAAGAATTTTCCCCCTAAATCTTGAGCATTACTTTTAGACCAAAAAACCCACCCTTATGAGTGAGATCACTTGTGCTTTACAACAGCCTAAGTAACTTCTGTGTTATCTTAGGGCCAGGCCAATCCCAACACCCACAGGTGTTGTGTTTACCTCAGTCAAACTCCCTAGACCCTAAATCCTGGCCACTATCTCTGAGTCAATAGTACCCATTCTTGTAAAAGAAGCCAGATGTACTTTGTAAAGAATCACAATGTAAACATGTCTTAAACTGTTGTGTACTTAGGACTGAGTTAATTGTTATCTGACTACTTTTTTCAAAATTGTGCTGTGCTTAAATATGGCTAAAGTAAAATGATCTGGCCAGACTCTAGAAGTCCTGGTCCAGCACTGGTTACAAGAAAATCGGGCTGAGCTGAGTTTCATTCTTGTCTCTTGGTGGATCGCCTTCTCCCTGCCTGCCTTAAAGTCTGCAGAGAATCACCATAGCTGGTGCCCAGCGTGGGGCCTGGAGCTCTCTGTACAACTTGCAAGCAGCTAAACAGGTAGGAGGCTCTCCTCTAGGCAGCTCAGCTGGTCGGTCTCCTTCACCAGCAATTGGTTACCTGCTCCTGTAACACTAGGTAGGGGCATTTGGGAAACACTTTGAGAACACACAAGTTTGGGATTTTCCAGCCATGTGCAGTGTGTTTACCACTTGAGACTCAAGAACCTCTCCACAGGTCCTGGAGGGAATGTTTTAATTCAGAGGAAATTGCTAAAAACTACACCTCAGCTGCCAGAGTTCTTTGAAACTATGGGAAGTATTCACATGGTGGAGGTGGAGGGTTGTGTGTTTTATATATTAAGGGTAGCCAGGCTGATAATCCCGCAGAGTGTAAAAGCATCCTTGCTTGACCAGCCGTGGAAACCGTTCTAATTTTTGTGAGTGAATCTTCTCTGTGGGAATCCTCTTTGCTTCTCCAAACAGCTAGAACACTTGGAGCATGGTTGCTTTGTTCTTCCCTCTCTACTTTCTCCAGAGTATAACTGTCTCCTCCTATCCCTCCCAGCTAGCTACTCCAGGGCTCAGTGATCTCATCTTCTCCACCTCTTTCTTCCAGCCTCCACACACTGACCTTCAAAAATGAAGACTACAATCTGCTCCCTTCTCATCATCATCTCCATTCTTCAACTGATGATCCCAGCGAATACGGAGGAGACCTTAGATTCTCCCCTGGAGAAAAAGATCAAGAAACTTCTCACCTGTGAAGGTATGAGATGAGTTGGAGAAACCTTAGCCTAATCCTTGCTCGTGCTGAATGTCGATAAAGCCTAAAATCCCTTGTACCCCACTCTAAGATCTCAACCCCTATTCAGTCCACTTCATCCCTGCCTTCCTGACCAGGGATTTCTTCAGTACTCTACCCTTTTGAATCCTTAGGTAAGAGATCGATGTTTTTGATGATGATGAAGACAAGGAGCATAGGTCCTCTAATTTATGAACACACTATGAAACAGGTATAATATTAAACTTTTAGTTAGTTCATTTAATTTTCATAGCCACTTTAGGAGGTAAGAACACTTTACTTTCTACTACTTTCTCTTCACAAATGAAGAAACTAAATCTTAAAAGTTAGTGAGTGGAATACTTATGGAAACAGTGACACCCCCAAGATAGAAGAGAACTTATAAGGGAATGTGAGAAAGATCATGGACATTATCACTTTTTTCCTCTTACTCAGGTAAGTGTACCTCCACTGTGACTAGGACTCTCTCCTGCACTAGTGTGAAGGCTAGAGGCAGACTAGCCTCCTGTCCTGCTGGTGAGTATCTCCTCAAGGACAATTTGTGAATAAGGTATCCCTGTGTCCAAGCTGTCAATTCCCCAATACTGCCTTCTCCTAACTCAGGTTTCTGTTTCCATGGAGCTGAGCCCTAGTGCCAGGTGCATAGACATCCCTTCCTAGTTGTTTGTTACCTTAAGGATGCTACTGAAGGACTCTAGGGTTCTGCACTTCCTATAACCTCTTCCTTCATGCCCTTACATGCCCGCCCTTCTTGTCCCTTGATTGTTCAGCCATGGATATGGCCTTCCTTTATTTCCTAATCTATCCCATATATTGGTGAGCAGGGGGCCAAAACAGGGGTGAAATTGCCATGTACTGAAAGACAGTGAAATCCACCTTCCGAGTCCTTCAATTGAAGTCATTTTTGCATTTCATTTGCTTGAAGAGAATTCTGAAGTTTGAAGAGCTTTATGCCCTGCAAAACTTAGATCTACCTATGCACCTCCTAAGAAGAAAGGACAGTTAGGGACCTTCCATTTCTTGCAGTCTAAAGGCTTTTATGTCTCACATGACCATGCAGGGATGGCTGTCACTGGCTGTGCTTGCGGCTATGGCTGTGGATCATGGGATATCCGGAATGGAAATACTTGCCACTGTCAGTGTTCAGTTATAGACTGGACCACTGCCCGCTGCTGCCGACTGGCCTGAGAAGGAGGAGGCTGAGAACCCAGTTTTGAAATGACAACTATAACGAAACTGCAATCTCAATTGGAAACCTGGCTCATGTCCCCTTAATGAATTCATATTACCCAGTAATCCTGCTTCTTGGAAAATAAAGACAAATTTTCACCTGCCTATGTTATGTCTTTAATGTTATTACCCCTAACTTGGGAAATCTCTCACTAGGAAATATTTTCAGTACCTCACATTACATCTCAGCATGGCACATGAGTTTTGTGGTTAGGGAAGGATGGGAAAGGGACTGATCCTCCACTTCTCCTAGTCCCTCATTATTTAACAGAAAGTATTAAGTACATTGTTTGGCATTGCTCTTGATGGAGCTCACCAGCTGGAACAGTGAACTCTAACCCATGTGCAGGAGAACTTTGCAAGATGCAGGCAGGCAAGAGGAAATGGAAAATAATTTCTAACCTTTTAGTACACACAAGTACTCTTTCTTACTCAAGCACCCAAGATGGCATTCATCAAGGTGACTTCCTTCCCTGTTGCTTTCTTTTGAATAACAGCATAAAGCCACATCTCTCACATGTCAATGAGTCTTACTATACATTTTCCTGGGTGTAAAAACTACAGAATTCCAAACAAAAAATAAGTTAAGCAGGTAAGTAACCCAAGGACTTGGAAGTGACTGTGTTTTAAGTTGATGGACTTGAATTTTTAGATTTCATGGTCCTGGATAAAACTATAATTCAGTTACAACTTTAGATTACCAAGAATGATTTTTCTTTTTATTTATTCTTCTCTCATATATTACTTCCTGACCACAGTTTCCCCATCTTCTCTCCTCCCAGCCCCCTACCTCTTCTCTCCCCCAGATCTACTTCTCTGTTTCACTCAGAAAGGGCAGGCCTCCTAGGGATATCAACCAAACACAGTATAACAAATTACAATAAGACCACACATATGCCCTCATATTAAAATTGGATGAGGCAACCCAGTAGGAGGAAAAGGGTCGCAAATGCAGACAAAAGAGCCAGACACAGCCCAGCTTTCACTGATAGGGGGCCCATGAGAACACCAAGCTGCACAACTATAACATATGTGCAAAGGGCACAGTCAGACCCATGCAGGCACCCAGACTGTTGGTTCAGTCTTGTGAGCCCTTCTGAGCCCTTCTTAGTGGATTCTGTGGGTTTTCTTGTGATGTCCTTGACTTCTCTAGCTCCTTCCTCCCCTTCTTCTGCAGGATTAACCAAGCTCCACCTAATGTTTAGTGTGAGTCTCTGCATCTGCTCCTATCTGTTGATGGATGAAGCCCCTCTGATGACAGTTATGCTAAGCTCTGGTCTATGAGTATAGCAGGATATCTACTAGTAATCATTTCATTTCCTTTTTTTTCTGGTTGTGTTTGGTTCTATCCTAGATCTCTGGGCTATCCACCATGGTTCCTGGCCCTCCATGCAGAGTCAGGCATGGGATCCCTCTTGTGGCATGGGTCTCAAGTTGGAACAGTCATTGGTTGGTCACTCCCACAATTTCTGCAATACTTCTAACCCAGCACATCTTGCAGGCAAGACTAATTGCAGGTAGAAGGCTGTGCCTAGCTTGGTGTCCCAATCCCTCAACTGGAAGCCTTGCCTGGTTACACAAGGTGACCTGTTCAGACTCTGTATCCCTCATTACTAGGAGGCTTCTCTAGGGTCACCCTCATAGATTCCTGGGAGTTTTCATTGCACTAATTTTCTACCTTGTCTCCCAAAAGTCCCCCAATTACAGTCATCTCTCCTAGTACTCTCTCACCCCCCAAACACATCCCTCCTGTTCCCATACCCACATGTTCCCCAATCCACCGGTGACATTTATTCTATTTCCCCTTCTCAGGGAGATCCATGTGTCCCCTCTTGAGTTTCCCCTGTTACTTAGCCTCCCTGGTCTGTGGATTTGTAGTATGGTTATCTTTTACAGCTAGCATCAACTTATAATTGAGTACATACCATGTTTGTTCTTCTGGGTCAGATGGAACTCAGAATGATCTTTTTCTGGTTCCATCCATTAGCCTGCAACTTTCATGATGTTATTTTTTTAAGAGCTGAGTAATACTCTATTGTGCAAATACACATTTTCTTTATCTATTCCTTGTTGAGGGACAACAAAATTGTTTCCAGTTTCTGGCTATTATGAATAAAGCTGCTATAAACATAGTTGAGCAAGTGTCCTGCGGTAGGATGGAATGCCCTTTGGGGCTATGCTTATGAGTGGTATAGCTGGGTCTTGAGGTAGATCAATTCCAAGTTTTCTGAGAAACTGCCATATTGATTTCCAAAGTGGCTGTACAAGTTTGCACTCCCACTAGCAATGGAGGAGTATTCCCCTTCCCTCCACATCTCATCAGCATGAGCTGTCACTTATGTGTTTTTGACCTTAGCCATTCGGTCAGGTGTAAGATGGATTCATTTTGATTTTCATTTCCCTGAGAGCTAAGGATGTTGAACATTTTCTTGTTGTTTTTTCAAGACATGGTTTTTCTTTGTAGCCCTGGCTGTCCTGGAACTCACTCTATAGACTAGGCTGGCCTTGAACTCACAGATCCACCTGCCTTTGCCTCCCAAGTGCAGGGATTAAAAGCATGTGCCACCATTTAATCCTCCATTTAAAGATGCATTCATAGGTATACTGTATTGCTGCAGCCAGTGCAGCTAAAGCCGAAACTTGGAGTTTCTGGAAGAGAAGAGCAATGACCAAGGGCAGATAGATACATAGACACCCTGGTACAGAGAGTACAAAGACACCTTTTACTGAGAAAAGAGAGCTTTCTTTAACAGTTTGGTATGTTCTAACGCAGAGCAGGGTTGCTGAGAGTGTCAGCCCTTATGTGAGCAGTCGTAAGTGTTCAGAGCTACCTCCAGAACATACTGTCCCCAAAGGCACACCCAAAGACTATCAGATTGCCCTTCAGTTTTCCACAGAGATGCATGCATGTGTGAAAGCCAAGGGGGCGATTATCTGAGTCACAGGTTGCCCTTGAATTTAAGTTTGTCCTTTATTGTTCTCTCCATAGCAACAGTCTATTTGTTAATTATTTATCAAAACGTTTTTAAAAAGTTCTATTCACTGGCATACTGTTAATCATTGCAATCATAGTTCAATGTTCTTATTTACAGGAACTCAATTGAGTATTTTAAAATATAAAATAGACCATGTATTATCTTGTCTCAATTATTCTAACTCTAGTGCAGTTGTTCTCAACCTGTGGGTCATGATCTCTCTGGGAATCGCATATCATATATCCTGCATATCAGATTCATATCACTTGCTACATTTCATGTAGCAAAATTACAGTTATGAATTAACAATGAAATAATTTTATGGCTGGGTCACCACAAATATGAATAACTATATTAAAGGGTAGCAGTATTGGGAAGGTTGAGAACCACTGCTCTAGTGACGTTACATGAAAAATTATGTCCTACTTATTTGATGAAGGCTAACAAAATTCTGAATTCTCGGGCTCCTGAATATACTTCTGAATTCATTTCTAACCCTTGCTCACTTCACTATGGTCATATCTGCATTCCTATACATTACACTCATCCTCCTACTACTTACTCAGCATGAACAAATTAATTAGTGTACAAGTCCAATTGTGAGTCCAGGTCAGCTTCTTCTCTTACTTTCTGTGCCTCCTCTTCTACCCCAGTCTTGACCATAGGGCAACAGATATTGTTTTAACAGATGTTTGGGTCCCATGGTATCAACAAGAATCCTATCTGATAATAGACTGTACCTCAGAGAAAGAAAACATAGAAGATGAAGATAGAGGCCAGAGGTTAGCAATAGTAAAAGCAGAAGTCAGACTTTGTAGGTCAGGTTAACATAACTGATGACTGTATGGCCAATTTCTTGTCTTGTGTGTTAACAAAAGTCTGATTTCTTTCAGGGTTGTAGGGTATCGTGCCTAGGAGAATTAATATGTTTTAGACACAGTAATGGAACTCACACCTTTCTTGGCCAAATATTCTGTCTCTTAACTATCTCTGTAGAAGGTGATGTTACACAGACTAGAGATTCACCTAAGTCAGACCACAAGAGAACTCTGCTTCGGCTTTCTGAGAGTATGCTTCTAAAGTTAAAACAAGAAAACAACAACAAAAACAAAAGCAAACCCAGGTTTAAGCCCATGTCTCCACTTTTTAGAGCAGGGACAAATATGGTCAAAATATATAATATATTTGAATGAAAAGCCCATAATAAAATTCATCACTATATGCAATAAATATATGCCAGTTTAAAAAGTGAAGAAAGAAAAACCAGGCTTAAAATTGTCCAAGACCCTTGTTTCTTGGACTGATAATGTAAGATGATGTCTCATGCTATGGCAGTCCTCCAGTTTGTAAGTGGGACGTGTACTGTTGTTACTCCCCCAAAGAGAGAATGAGTTGAGAGCAATGTCATGCTAGGCAAGCAGATGACAACCCATAATCTTTCACCATATCATATGTTTACTGCTTTTCCTTGTTGAATCAATAACTAAAGGGCTTATAATGAGAAATGTTCTCAAACTTGGCAGCTTCTACTGAGTGGAGATGGATAAAAGATAATTGAGAGATGCAAAGAAAAGAGCAGGTAGCCCTACTCCCCACCGCGCCCCCCCCCCCCCACACACACACGCAGAGAACTAGAGCAAAGGACACTGGCTAGAAACTATGTCTTGCACTTTTGAAAACTCCATCCTCTCCAGCTGTCTTAGATCACAGGTATTGTCAGTGTGTTTGTTTGTTGGGAGAGGAGAGAGGCTGAACTTGTGACAGGCCACACCTCTAAGCAGCATCTATCCTCCTGACATCTGAAGCTCTGCCCTACACTGTCAGTGATTCTGATGCATAGTAATCTTCTGGGGCATCCCTGCTTCTCAGGGGTCTAGACAGAAGCTTAGCTTTGTTTAGCACTGCAGCTTACCCTGCCAACTCCTCACAGCACCAGGTCCTATTTTCCCTACCTATTCTCTTTGCTGTCCCTCCCAACCATTCTTGAGCAGTTACAATGTTAGTGTTTTCTTCACTCTTCACTTTTATCTTAAGAGGTAAGCAGTGTTAGTCTTTCCATTTTACAGAAGAGGAAACTAGAATTTAGAGAAGTTACATAATGCGTCCGGTGGTACACAGCTACCAAGTGTCTTGCTCTTGCAGTGACTGATTAATATGAGCAGAAGAGTGATGCAGGTTTTAAGCAAGGGTACTGGCCAATAAGGTTCCCTGTCACTTTTTTTCCCACTTACTTTATTTTGTGCCTATGGAGGGGGTATGCAAGTGTCATGGTGTATGTGTTAAAATCAGAGAACAACTTGCTAATTTGTTTCTTACCTTCTACCATGTGGGTTTCGGGACTTAAACTCAGGTCCCTGGTCTTGAAGCAAGCAATCTTATCCTCTGAGACATCTGACAGTCCCAATGGTTCCAATCTTAACACTTCAACGGTTCCACAGAAAGAGCCCTTATACAGTCTGTAACATCTCTTCTCTGTACTGTCTTCACTATGAAACTCATTGGACATCCTGTTGCTCCAATGAATAATGATATGAAGCTGAAGGGCTCTGCTTTCCCTCTACTCTTGCTGTGTACCTAGGCTCTGGCTGCCATCTCCTCACTGCTTAGCATGCTAGGAATTAGGAATAAAGCTTAGTCTGGGCCACAAGACCAAACATACAAAAGCCCTGATGGAATAGGTGTCAAACCTGAAAACACATAATAAGTTCTAGGTAATCAGTTATTAGCCTAAGGAACAAATAACCCATTTCATCCATAAGGGCCCCCGACTCACCAAGATGTCATCCAATAACCAGACTTTGTTCTTTCTATTTCCAGGTTCTTTTTACCTCTTGGTGCCTTTGGCAGGCTTCTATGTCACACTTTTTCTTAGGCAGGCTTTTTTCTGAGCCAATGTCCTTCCATTCCATGTCTCCACTAGTCAGAATCCTCCATACACATTCAAATGAACAAACCAGGTTCCTACCAACTGAATACCTAATTTGCTTGGAGACAGAACCACACTAGCCAAGATATAAATGGAACCCAGGTCCAGAACTCTCCTTGGCCACCCATTTTTTAGATTCCTCCTAGTTTTGGGAGCTTCTACTCTGCTTCCCAATAACTTATTGCACATGTGCTCTTTTCTTAGCTTTGCTCTTCATTTGAGATCAAGGACCACAAACTCAACTGCCACTTGGGAAACTTGTAACAGACTTTTCTAGTCTGAGAATTATGTTATTGGGTTGAATTACAACCCATACTCATGTCTCTTCCTGTCTTTTGTTTCTTAAGGGGTTAAATAACACAGGACTCACGGTTTAGTTTCATTTCCTTCCTTCTCCGTTAATCTTTCCCACTAAATTTTTTCCTTTAATATCCATCCTTCCAAGCCTAATCTTACATTTTTTCTTTTCTTTTTTTAATTTTTCGAGACAGGATTTCTCTGTGTAGCTTTTTGTCTTTCCTGGATGTCTCTCTGTAGACCAGGCTGGCCTCGAACGCACAAAGATCCGCCTGCCTCTGCTTCCGAAGTGCTGGGATTAAAGGCATGCACCACCACCACCCGGCTCTAATCTTACATTTTCTGTGCTCCATCAGAATTGAAAACACCTAACAGTTTTTTTTTTATTTAAAGTAACTGAAAGGCTTTTCTACAACCCAAAAGCTTTGACTTCCTCTTTCTTCTACCTCTGTCCCTCACACTATGCAGGGTACATCATCACTGGACGGTCCTGTGGCTATGTCTATAGATTATGAGACATCCTGGCATAACAACATGCTATTGCTAGTAGGATCCCATAGGATGGACTACTGACCACTATTTCTGCTACTCTAAGTAAAGGATGCTAGAGCAAACTCTATGAAGAAAGCCATAGAGTCATGACCTCAATAGGAAACTTCTACAAAGCAAAGCATGGTGGTTCAACACATGGCCTTTTTGCCTGTGACACTCTACATCCCAAATAATGACAGTTGTGCCATCTTTCTGTGCTTGTACCTTAGTATTAGTCCTTGAGCTGAGTCTTCTCTATATACAAGCTACTCCCCCCCCCTTCCAGGATTCTAGCTAGTACTGAGAAGTTATGCTATGGGGAGGATCAGGGAAACTGAAATCAACATCATGCCCTCAAGACCATCTTATCATTTTATTCCTCTGCAATCATTGAGTTGCACTGTTCTAAGCTTTGTTCCTGGCATTTGAGGTACAGGGAATTACAACCATGTGCATACCCTGAAATAGTATCTATTTTGAATATTCCTTAGACATCAAGGCATGTATGCTTTGATTGCTCCAGAACAACCTGAATTCATTGTCTGTCCATCACCCTGATAACCACATTCTCTTTCAAATATGGATAATAGTGTCATTCAGGCCAGTGGATCAGGTAAAGATGGCCACTGAAAAGATAACTATTCTCACATATCTAGGAAAAGATGGAATTAAATGACAAACATAGTAGGGGTTCGTGGAGTCAGCCAGGAGGCAAAGTACAAAGGGGAAATATGGGCAATAGCCTATAATGTGTTTTCCATATGAGAGCTCACGAGGCAGTATGAAGAGGTTTCAAGGTCGAGGCGATGGCTCAGGAGTGAATCATTTGCCACACAACCACGAATACCTGAGTTGAGATCCCCAGGACACACGTAAATGCTACTAGAATATGGCAGTCTGCTTGTAATGCCATGGTCAGGATGTGACGATAGGGGATCCCTGAGGCAAGGTGGCTAGCTAGACTAACCAAATTGCAAACTCTGGATTCAGGTGCAGGGTAATCAAAGAAGTCATCTGGCAACTACCTCTACCCTCCAAATGCATGCATATGCAAGTCCTCACACATGCATGCACATATACACATATGCATACATATATACACATACGCATGCATGCAACATATAAAAAGAAGGTAGTTAAAGTTTGGCTAGCCTGAAATTTTCCAGTGGGGCCTGGGATATAAGAACCCTCCTTGGTAGCCTGTTGTTACCTGGCCTAGTAGTAGCTAGAACGGGTAGAGAATAACCTAGAGTAAGTCCAAGAGAGAAGGTGGATGAGGTAATGGGCTACTGAAAAAAACTATGAAAGGAGAGTTGTTTCCCACAACTAGGAATTAGTTAACAGCTCCTCCAGGATCAGCAATACCCCAATATCAAAACATGGGTAATTTACATACTCTTTCACAGGTCTTCAGGTTTCTTTGCATTTTATTCACCAAAGGAGCTTGGTAAACAATTCTCTTTTAAACTATCTTGATGTTCCAATTGGAAATTTTCTGTGCAGTGCCTCAGATCCTTTCTATTATGCTAGAGTCTCTGGCACAAGTGTAACATTCCATTCTCATAGCATGAGAATTTGTAGGGCAATTACTAGATATCAGGCCAAAGATAGGTACTAGCTGAACCTTTTAAAGGTTTCCATGCTTATGTCTGACTAATTCTCATATCAGATTACACTTAGTGTAAAGCAGTCCTTCCATGGAGTATGAAGTTTCCCAACTATTCAATCAGAACCTAAAACTGGACATCATGCTAGTACTTATAACCCACTGAGTTTAATTAGGGTTCTTGCATACACATGGATGTGGAATTATTTACAGAATCATGAATAACTAACTTACCAGTGACTACATTCCCTGAAGAAAAATGACTTTCTCTTCCCCAGCAGCCATTAACTGCCAGTTGCTCCTTAGCTAGGGGCAGGGCTTATGCGTCTGCCATCCATGCTGAAATGTTGAGGGCTATAACTTCTTTATTATTGTTGAATCCTTGCCAATCCAATAAATAAAAATTCTATTACAATTTGCATTTAGTTACCAGTGAAGCTGAAGGCCCGTTGTCAAGGCAGTTATTTCTCCATTTGATCCTCACTCCAAAAGCATCCTAGTACACAGGTCAGTAATAACAAAACATGATAGATGAACTAGTGTGAATCACAGCATAGCATTGTATTTGACATTATTATGCACTTGTATACAGAAGTGTTAATCATTTCTTCTCAATTGTTAAACATGTATAGAGATGTTATTATGTATCACCTCTTCTTCTGTGACCTTCTTTCTCATGAATCTTAAGTTATGTACAGGCACTTGTGTATCTTAAGATTCGTTGAGAGAAAAGGGGACTGCCTCGCACATGGTAGACTAGGATCATCTCCAGAGTTTGTTCATGGTTCTTCCCAGCCTTTGTTCTTCTTTCACAGGTATTTGAAGTCCAAGGGGTCTAAGAAACTTGTTCAAAGCCAAAACAAGTTGATAACAAGATAAAACTCAGATCTCTTTTCGGGTTACTCTTTCACTAACTCCTGGTTCAAACCTGAACTTGAAGGATTGCTTTTTTACTTGAATTCGCTTTTGACTATATAGTTTCACCTGATTAAGATTTCTAGAACTTTCAGAAAATAAATTTTACTGTTTATTCTTCCATTGCAGGACCTAACATGGTAGGAACAAAAGATGCAAGCTTTGATCAGTGCTTAGCAGGGGAGGCTGTGCTCATGTCAATTTCTCTACTGGAGTTCATGTCCTTTCCATTGTGAAACATTTCACAAATATCCTTGATGATAGCTTTCAAAGTAGCAAATATCAGGCACATTTTCAGTTCCCTTCAAAATTTCTCTGTCCTCGCTGACTGTGTACCACCCTTTTATTCAGAGCTTCGGGGAATTGTTACATGCTATCAGCTTGTCTAGAACTTTCAAGGAAATGTTTTTTCTGTTCTCCACTGAGACATTTCTTTAGTGATTAGACATTTCTTTGATGATCTAGATAAGCTCCATTTTGTCTGATCTTCTTTTGGTGGTGTTTGCCTTGTTTCTGTTTTACCTTAGCACCACAAGAAGAGGAGAGGAGCACCACTCCTCTCCCTAGAGGAGTAAGGGATTAAATGACAACACTTCACCCCCCTTCACCATATGGCACATTTTAATCACAAATGAAAAGACCTTTACTAAACCAACGTAACACCCAATTCTGACGTCTTTCTGGCACTATAGAACCCACCTTTACACTCCTCCTCCTCCTAGTGTTAAGTTCAGGAAGGAGGAAAGAAAAAGACAAAAACCCACCAGCAAGGGGTAATCCTCGGATTGCACCCTTTTCTTCTGGGGGAGCAAATAACCACCAGGCAAAGCCAGCCAAACAAACTGCCCAGAGGATTTCCTGCCTGCCGGCATTCTCGCCTCCTGTCTGAGTTATTCTGCAGAGACTGCCACCAGATAGAATACCCAGAAGTGATTTACAATGGTCAGTGCTTCTTCGGCAGCCTTGCTTGTCAGTGGGAACTCTGGGATCTCTGCCATCCACGTGACTTTAGCAGATAAATAACACCATTATTCTTTAGCTTTCATGCTTGGGTGTCTCACTCATGGGGAGCTGAGATTTATAGATGATGTAATTTAGAATTCTAGGTCTGTAAGTTAATGCTCCACAAATGTCTTCTTTATCTCTTTGGGGATGATACATGGACAGATCCCTGGAACAACTCCTGTCTTCTTACTTGGTCTCTTTGGTTTTAATAAAGGCCTTATTCTGCCAGATTCATTGCTGTTTGCACTAAGGGGAAAAAGTGATTTGCTGTAGACAAAAATGAGATTAATGTCAATGATGAAGCAGTGTTTTTGAAATGTCAACTCTAGTGAGATAAATGACCATATGGAGCACTTACTAGATACTAGACTCTAAGTTGATGCTTTAGAAAATCAGAGTTAAATATATATGCATATGCATATATACATACATATGCCAATTAACTATGGCCTTTATCTGATGCTTTGTATAAATTCACTTATAACTCTACTTAATTCTTTCATCAACCCTGTGGGATATGCATTTTACTCTTCCTACTTTGTGTATGAGAAGAGAGAGGCTTGGCAAGATTATGCTACTGTTCTAAGAAGTGTCTGTGTTTTAACCATCACTGTTTATAAATGAATGAAACCGATACACAGAAGGAAAATCCCACATGATTACACTCTAAATGCAGCCCCTTCCCATCATGAATTTCCATGCATGTAGGGACATACAAGTACATTTTGTACTACGTCATTATTGTTGATTTCTCTCATATAAATGTTCTCATATCATGGATGCTTTATTTTGAGTAAAATCCTTTGAGGTGTCTCTAGTTGGCTTTCTTTTTTACACATGTAGAAATCCTTTTCTGTCTGTTCATGTGAGAGAGTGGCTCCCCAAACAGTTCTCTAAAGGCTGAATATGAGTGGATATGACGGCTATTACGTACCCCTAGATATAAGCAGGCAATCAGATGTTAGTTAGGAACTTGCATTTTGTCCTACTTTCTCAAGTGTCACAGTAACCTATTTAGCCAAATTCCTACAAGTCAGGATACATAATGTATTGGTTTATATGAATAAGTAGACATTTACAAGCACATGAACATAGTTTAGTATGTTTGAGCCCAGGAGACTGTTCAGGCCATCTTCTTCAAGGTTGCTTCCCTATGATGTGTCTGAAAGGTGATACTGTCAAGCTCTAAATGAACACCCATCTTTGAAATGAAGGAACTTTGAGCATGATTAATGGTTGGTTACAATTCACCCTCTATCTTAACAGTCCACATCTATTTCAGTCAAAATGCTTGGTGCTAGTTGAGACTCAGATTAGAAATTCACTTAGAGGAAACTTGTAACCTCTGTTGTGGTTCTCTGAATGGTTAAGAGTCAGATTCTGCAAGTTTCTTGTTACGATGATCAGGGAATTTTCTGTCATCACATAGCCAGCCCCAAGTTGTATCATGTATACAAACAGATGATATGTTAACTCATCTCATTCTCTCCTGAAGGACCAGCCTACTTTCTTGAGACCTGGACACAGACTACTTCACCAAACACCTGTGAAATTCCGAAGCAGGTATTTTCAGAGGGAACCCTCCACACCAGTGGTTCTCAGCCTTCCTAATGCTGTGACCCTTTAATACAGTTCCTCATGTTGTGGTCACCCCCAACCCGAAATTATTTTTGTTGCTACTTCATAACTATAGTTTTGCTGCTGTTATGAATTGTAGTGTCAATGTTTTTGGAGATAGAGGTTTGCCAAAGGGGTTGTGACCTACAAATTGAGAACCACTGCCATACATTTTCAATGTGATTAAATGCTCTTGGTGTTTGGGTTTGAAAGAGAAAAAGTTTATTTTGTCAGATCTACACAGATTAAAGGGTAAATTATTTTATGAACCAATGGTGAGAATTTCCTATTCAAATCAAGAAACAATTTGTTTCCTGTAGATGTAACCAACCATCTTATTAAATAAGAAACACAGAGCCAATGTAAAGATAAAAGCCCAAGAGGTCAGAGCTAAGAGCCTTACCCGCCTGCTTCAGCTAGCCTCTTCAGCCAAGAGACCTCTCCGAAAAAGAGCTACTTCCTGTCTGTCTTTATATAGCCTTCCTGTTCTGCCTTCTCATTGGTTGTAAACCCAACCACATGACTGCCTCGTCACTGCTTGTCTGTACAGACCTCCAGACACACATTGGAGCATGTGTCTCCAATGCGGCTGTATCCTTGAACACACAGAGATCTACCTAGCTCTGCCTACCAAGTGCTGGGATTAAAGGCGTGCGCCTCCTTCAGCAAATCCTATCGGCGTGCACCACCACAACTGGCTTTCACTATGGCTTGCTAATAGCTCTGACCCCTAGGCAACTTTATTTATTAACATACAAATAAAATCACATTTCAGTACAAATAAAATACCACTATAGTTTCCTCTTTCATTCTGGGAGATTGAATGGATATTCTTTTGATTCTATCATATGGCTCTCAACCTTTTGGATTCTTTAATGAGAAACAACTATATGGAAGATATTTGACAGAAAAATTTTGGTCATATCCTAAATCATAGTTAATCATGTTATTCACAACAGAGAAGGCTAGAATCAATGTTTTAAAGTTATATAATTGATAAACACTCTATGTATCCTTCTTCATATGGCATTAACTCCAAGTAGCTGCATATAGAAAAGACAGATGTTTGTGGTTAACGCTGAGTAGAGTTTCCTTTTCCCCTCTCGGCACCCAAGGCAAAGCTATTCATACTTAGCCTATGCTTTGGGTCCATAGTGGTACCCAGTATGGTTAGTACTTAGTAACATTCCAACATGCTGTGGTCCTCGAGTTCACTCCATATCTGCCAGTCTGAAGAGTGAGGGTATCATTTTACTGGCATGTATGTCTTCCAGAGTTTCCACCTGCAAATTGCCTCCCCGTAAAACATGGAGCTGAGGTCATACTCCATGTTTATAGGGAGTCCTTGGTGTCTAGAAGATGGATAATTAGGCATAGTTTCACAAAACAAGGTGATAATGGACAATAGAAAAAGCACTAAAAATAAAAAAAGCACTGATGGGCAGATTAGGTCTCAGCAAGTAAAGCAGGATCACATGACTACCATGGAGACTCATGTTAGAGGTGCAGCTGGACCTAAGACAAAAAGCGGCTTAATTTGACTCTCTCCATCCGTACCACTTCAGGCAAGTTTCTAAATTCTGAAGCAGTGTTGGAGCCCGTTTTCAGCTTCCTCGTGCTTTACCCAGCGGGTCCTCATAGAGAGGATGATTAGGACCACGGGCCTGAGTGCAGGTGTCTTAGATGGTCTGCACTTGGCTGTGCTGGGGGGAGGTCTTTTGCTCCACCCCTTGGCATCTCTATAAATACCCTGGGGCAGAGACAGTCAGGGCTGGTTGGAATAGGTTCCAGACCCTCTTGAGGCTATCCTTTATTTTCTATCTGTTTATCTCCACAATCGAAATCCATCTATCTAATATTTCCTGCTGCTGGCACTCAAGAAAACTGGAGAACTGTGGGGTCGGTGGGTAAATGCCCCGCAAAGCAGTTTGGGAACAGATCACCAATGTAGACATTCTTAGATTCACTCTTTACTGGATTTTCTTTAAATGACTATCATTTCTCCTCTGGCTCTGAAAAGTGTATGAGTATATGTCTGGGTCTCCTATTGGTGATGCGTGTCGATTCTGTAAATAGTTCTACAGCCTCTGAACGTCTCCAATCTTGTAGAATAAAGAGACCTTTCTTTGCTGAGGTTAAGGACTTCCCAGAGAATATGTCCTACATCTTAGCTGTCCTGTGATTTAAAGTAAATCCCTGTGCTTTTTGCCCTTGTTAGGTAAAGCCAACGTTGTAGAGTACAGAAAATCCCTATCTTGTCCAAGTAAATCTTCACTCTAAGGAATACTGTCCAATTGTAGATTCAAAGATGTTGATTTGAAATTCAAAGCTAAAAGTGGACCACTTACCACCAGTTTCTGTTACTCTCATTTTGATGGGAAGATCAGGGAACAAGAGAATTTATATGACAACTTTGAAATAAATTTGATCATTCTTGCTGATGCAACACTACTTTAAACCTCTTCCTGTGTGCTTGAGATGAGCACAGACTCAGCTTTCCTGAGTCCCTCCCTCATCAGTCAGTCCTCTTTCTAATCTGTCCCCAGGCTGCCTTGAGACTTTACAGGCTTCTTTAAACATTGTCCATGCTTTTGTCTACCTACTAAAGCCTCTCCCCACTAGCTGTGTGTAGAAGTGTCTTACCCCTTTCATATAGGTATATTATTTAAGCATAGCCAGTCTCCATCAGCCTTCAGAACAGTAAATGCACCCATTGGCTTTTCTCCTTTTCATGCAAATACTTCCCAATGTCTAGTTCTCAGCTAGGGTTCCCTCTGTCAGGAATCTCTTCATATAAATGTGTTCTTAGACTCCTTTCCTTTTGCCCCTCCAGGCATTGACTCCATGGATGACCAGAGTAAATAATGACATAAGTAAAACTTGCCTTTTTGATACTTTCTTTTTGAGTTCTACTGCCTTTCCTATTATGTATGTAGCAGTGTTTGATAAGGCTCAAGGTGAATATGTGTCTTTACTAAAAACCTCTGGTTTCTGAACCTATCCATATTAAAGTAATGGCAATGTTTGAGCTGAGAAATCTAAGAACATTTGGAGAAAGGAGTTTTCTCATATTTCCTCAGGTGTTGCCACTGGTCATGAAACTAATCTTCCTTGTTCAAAAAAATGCAACTGTGTTTTGTTTGTCCTTTTAAGTTGATGGCCTTATAGGAAAACATACTCATAAGCAATGATTCTTTGATACTCTTTTCAGTGCTTCAGAGATTTTCCTGGTCACCCTGTGCTCTCGCTTCACTTCTGTCGCTCTTATCAAATATCCCCACAAAAAGTAATTGGGGAAGAAAGGGTTTATTTTTGCTCACAATTCCTGGCTACACTCCATCATATGGTCTTGTCCTATCCATAGTCAAGAGCAGAGAGAAATGTATGGATCCATGCTTGCTTGCTTACTGACTCAAGATGTAACCTGACCCCCTTGGACCACAGCTGTATCTACTTCTGTGTCCTGATTCGGAGGAAACACTTCCCTATTGTCCCCATGGAGCATATGATGATTCACTTCAGTGGTGCTGATCCCTTTAATAACCATAGCTTCAGTTCAGCCACAGATCAGCATGATCAGCATACAGACTCTAGTCAAAATACAGTAGCTCCTATTCCTATCCATGATAGACTCTTTGTTCCTCTCTAAAACCCTTGAATCGGGCCTTGACTAGCAATGCTTCTCTCAGCATTCTTTTTGTATTATTATTATGTATTGGGGAATTTCATATAATGAGTATTGACCATATCCTCTCAGCAGTCTTCCAAGCTCCTATAAAAATGGCCCATTAAGCTCCAGCATTCAACTGCTTTTCCAAATGCATACACAAAAAGTCCAAAGACATGAAAGCCATATGGTTAGTCAGATTGATTACAGTACTGAGCCCACTACCACACTACCCATATCTGTTCTAGTTCTACATATGTACTATTATAAAATACCCTGACAAAAAGCATATTAGAGCCGGGTGCAGGCAGTAGCACATGCCTTTAATCCCAGCATTGGGGAGGCAGAACCAGGTGGATCTCTGTGAGTTCAAGGTGGGGCTGGTCTATAGAGCGAGATCCAGGCACCAAAACTACACAGAGAAACCCTGTCTCAAAAAAACCAAAAAACCAAAAACCAAAAACAAAACAAAAAAGAGCACATTAGAGGAGAAAATAGTTTGGTTTTGCTTACAATTTCAGGTTTCAATCCATCATTATGGGGAAGTCAATGCAAGAGCTTAGAACAGATAGTTACTTCATATACATAGTAAAGAGCAGCAAGAAATGAAGGCATAAATATACTGACTTTCTTGCTTGTACTCAACCAATCATACTACTATTCCATAGTTCAAGATACCCTACCTTGGGAGTATTGCCACCCACAATGGACTAGGTCTTCACATATAAATTTAATACAATCTCATCTAGACATGTCCACAGGCCAACTCAATGTAGACAGCCCCTCATTGGGATTCTCATCCATGTAATTCTATGTTGTAGCAAGTTGACAGTTAAAGGCAACCACCTTGTCTCTACAGACCAATCTTTCTGGTCAAAAGATGTTTACCAAAAAGTAAAGTAAAAGAAACCACCTATAATTTCAATAAAAGAAAAAATTATGTTGCCCCAAAGACACTTATTATAGCAAAAATAAGTATCAGCTAAAGACAGAGTTCAGTGATGGTCAGGAGACTACTAGAACATTCAAATAGTCTAGATTGTTACCAATAGTTATCATTTGTATGACGTCTGACCTCCAGAAAGAGAATAAGAAGGTTAAACCAGAGTTTGGAGTTAATGTATAATGAATACTGTGACTCATGCAATTCTAGAAATATCAACTGTTTGTCTTAACTTTAATTTCCATTTTTTGAAGAACTATATATTATGACTGTAACTCAGTAAACTTCCAGAGACTTCATGTTTCTTAGTGTGAGCTCATGAAGAACTGCTTCTTTATTACAAGAATGTGGGTGAAGAGATGTGAAGAGCAAGTATTGGCTTGTTTTCCAAAGTATCATAAACACTGCAACTCATTACCTGCCAGTGCCAGGATCTGGAGTAATTGCATTAGTTTGGGCCAGCAGCTCAGAAACCAGAGACCCCTTATCTATCAGTACCAGGAGCTAGGAAGACAGTAGAAGCTTACTGGTTCTTACATTTTTATCATGGTTGCTTTAAAGTCCTAGCCTGATAATCCTAACATCTGATTTAAATCAGCTTTGGTGTCAATTGATATTTCCTCTTTCAAATTGTGATTTTTATGATCTACATACAATAAAAGATACGCAGTTCTGTCCTGAAAATTATGCTAAGAAACTCTTATTTAAATATTTTATCATAAGTCACATTTGCCTTGTTGAAGTTTGGAAAGCAAATTCCAGTCTACTTTTATAGACCTTTTGGTTCCAAAATGGAAATTTACTTTTATAAAGTTATTTTGGGTTGTTTGGTTTGTTAGATATAGCTGTATGTCTCATTGTGGTGTGCTCATTTTCCCTGAGAAGACATTGAAGGTTTCTCTAGGTTGTGCCGTTGAAAGTGTGGGAAGAGAGGAAAGAGTATCCTAGGCTGATCATCTCTGGGGTGATTGCTCTTGCTAGTGATGGTTGGCTTCTGATGTCTCATAATTACAGAAGGCTATGGCCTCACTTGTAGTAATGTTTCTCAGTGAGAATCAGCTCTCAGCCTGTGCTGAGAAGAAGCATGTTTATCTAAGCACAGTCTCAGCCCACTTCAGTACCTGCATCCATCTCCTGTTAATCCTTTCCTGTCCATCCCTACTTATCACAAATTCCGAGAAGAGGAAGTTTTAACTACTCATTGGCAAATAGTTGGGAGAATTAAGTCAAAACCACAGAAGATTTCATGACAGGGAGACTCAACCAACATTTAATGTAGTTGTGCAGCTTGGTGTTCTCATGGGCCCCCTATCAGTGAAAGCCAGGGCTGTGTCTGGCTCTTTTGACTGCATTTGCGACCCTTTTCCTCCTACTGGGTTGCCTCATCCAATTTTAATATGAGGGCATATGTGTGGTCTTATTGTAATTTGTTATACTGTGTTTGGTTGATATCCCTAGGAGGCCTGCCCTTTCTGAGTGAAACAGAGAAGTAGATTTGGGGGGCCGGGAAAAGGTGGGGAAATTGTGGTCAGGATGTAATATATGAGAGAAGAATAAATAAAAAGAAAAATCATTCTTGGTAATCCAAAGTTGTAACTGAATGATAGTTTTATTCGGGACCATGAAATCCAAAAATTCAAGTCCATCAACTCAAAACACAGTCACTTCCAAGTCCTTGGGTTACTTACTTGCTTAACTTATTTTTTGTTTGGAATTCTGTAGTTTTTACACCCAGGAAAATGTATAGTAAGACTCAGTGCCATGTAAGAGATGTGACTTTATGTTGTTATTCAAAAGAAAGCAACAGGGAAGGAAGTCACTTTGATGAATGCCATCTTGGGTACTTGAGTAAGAAAGAGTACATGTGTGTACTAAAAGGTTAGAAATTATTTTCCATTTCCTCTTGCCTGCCTGCATCTTGCAAAGTTCTCCTGCACATGGGTTAGAGTTCACTGTTTCAGCTGGTGAGCTCCATCAAGAGCATGGTATTTGATTTACTATATTTCATGCCAAACAATGTACTCAATACTTTCTGTTAAATAATGAGGGACTAGGAGAAGTGGAGGATCAGTCCCTTTCCCATCCTTCCCTAACCACAAAACTCATGTGCCATGCTGAGATGTAATGTGAGGTACTGAAAATATTTCCTAGTGAGAGATTTCCCAAGTTAGGGGTAATAACATTAAAGACATAACATAGGCAGGTGAAAATTTGTCTTTATTTTCCAAGAAGCAGGATTACTGGGTAATATGAATTCATTAAGGGGACATGAGCCAGGTTTCCAATTGAGATTGCAGTTTCGTTATAGTTGTCATTTCAAAACTGGGTTCTCAGCCTCCTCCTTCTCAGGCCAGTTGGCAGCAGCGGGCAGTGGTCCAGTCTATGACTGAACACTGACAGTGGCAAGTATTTCCATTCCGGATATCCCATGATCCACAGCCATAGCCGCAAGCACAGCCAGTGACAGCCATCCCTGCATGGTCATGTGAGACATAAAAGCCTTTAGACTGCAAGAAATGGAAGGTCCCTAACTGTCCTTTCTTCTTAGGAGGTGCATAGGTAGATCTAAGTTTTGCAGGGCATAAAGCTCTTCAAACTTCAGAATTCTCTTCAAGCAAATGAAATGCAAAAATGACTTCAATTGAAGGACTCGGACGGTGGATTTCACTGTCTTTCAGTACATGGCAATTTCACCCCTGTTCTGGCCCCCTGCTCACCAATATATGGGATAGATTAGAAAATAAAGGAAGGTCAATCAAGGGACAAGAAGGGCAGGCATGTACGGGCATGAAGGAAGAGGTTATAGGAAGTGCAGAACCCTAGAGTCCTTCAGTAGCATCCTTAAGGTAACAAACAACTAGGAAGGGATGTCTGTGCACCTGGCACTATGGCTCATCTCCATGGAAACAGAAACCTGAGTTAGGAGAAGGCAGTATTAGGGAATTGATGGCTTGGACACAGGGATACCTTATTCACAAATTGTCCTTGAGGAGATACTCACCAGCAGGACAGGAGGCTAGTCTACTTCTATCTGTCACACTAGTGCAGGAGAGAGTCCTAGTCACAGTGGAGGTACACTCACCTGAGTAAGAGGAAAAAAGTGATATTGTCCATGATCTTTCTCACATTCCCTTATAAGTTCTCTTCTATCTTGGGGGTGTCACTGTTTCCATAAGTAGTCCACTCACTAACTTTTAAGATTTAGTTTCTTCATTTGTGAAGAGAAAGTAGTAGAAAGTAAAGTGTTCTTACCTCCTAAAGTGGCTATGAAAATTAAATGAACTAACTAAAAGTTTAATATTATACCTGTTTCGTAGTGTGTTCATAAATTACAGGACCTATGCTCCTTGTCTTCATCATCATCAAGAACACTAATATCTCCAGGTGATGGTGGCACACACCTTTAATTCCAGCACTCGGGAGGCAGAGGCAGGTGGATCTCTGTGAGTTCGAGGCCAGCCTGGTCTACAGTGTGAGATCCAGGACAGGCACCAAAACTACACAGAGAATCCTTGTCTCAAAAAACCAAAACAAACAAACAAACAAACAAACAAATAAACAAAAAAAACCCCATTGATTTCTTACCTAAGGATTCAAAAGGGTAGAGTACTGAAGAAATCCCTGATCAGGAAGGCAGGGATGAAGTGGACTGAACAGGGGTTGAGATCTTAGAGTTGGGTACAATGGATTTTAGGTTTTATCAATAGTTAGCATGAGGAAGGATTAGGCCATGGTTTCTCCTACTCATCTCATACCTCCACAGCTCAGTTCCTTGATCTTTTTCTCCAGGAGAGAATCTAAGGTCTCAGTATTCACTGGGATCATCAGCTGGAGAAGGGAGATGATGATGAGAAGGGAGCAGGTTGTAGTCTTCATCCTGTTGAAAGTCAATGTCCTGGGACAGGAAGAAAAAGGCAAAGAAGATGAGATCACTGAGCTCTGGCATGGCTGTGAAGGAAAGGAAATATTCTGAAGAGAGAAGGGAGCAGGCAACAGGAGTGACCAGACATTAACTGTTTTAGCCATTTAGAGAAGCAGAGAAGGTTCCCAAGAGCTGACTGACTCACCAGAAGCTCAGGAGTGGTTCCAGGGCCTGACCAGATGAGATGCTTTCATACACTGTGGGATAGCTGACCTGGGCACCCTTAATATATACAAGCACACCTCAATGGGGTAAACACTTTCAGTACATTTTGACAGCCCGGATGTCTTGTATAGCAATTTCCTGTGAATTAAGACACTTGTCTAAAGAAGAAGAGGTGAGGTTCATGAGACTGAGGAAGTCAACCCTCTTCACTTGTTTGGAAAAGCTGAAACTTACAAGATTCACACCCTCCCCCAAAGTTACAGGAGAAGTAATCAGCTGTTGACTCTGACCAGCTGAACGGCCCAGTGGTGACTCTTGAAACGTTGTTTCATTTTTAGGTACAAGACTGTCTGAGCCCACAAAGGCTACTTATACTCAGCTTCAAAGGTTTTCTTCTCCCAAACAAAGTTGTTTCAAAAACAGGTGTATGGTGATGGATGTTGACTCCCTTCTCTCCTGCTAGGTAATTGATATTTATTATAACACTAAACAGGAACCTGTGGGAGTTAAGAAAAAAGAATTCTGACAAATGCTAATGTTTTCATAGTACATCTCTCAACATACTTATCATGGGAGTTACAAACATTGACATAGTCCTTTGCAGTCGGACTCCATCATTATTATTCTGCCTTTTCCATGCCAAACCCCAGTAAAGAGTGGGACATGAAGCTTTAAGGCAGTGTTATTGAAGAGAATGGCCATTATCTACTGTCACTTGTGCAAACCTGGGTGTTGTGCCCATAGATTTTCATCTAGGAGCTAGCTCTACACACAAGACTTCTGCTTTTCTTTGCTGTACTTCCTCTATGGAGTTTAGAATTTCAAGTACAGAATTAAGGGACAGATTGAACAAACATTTCTTATTGAAGCTGACTGATGCCAACTGAGACACCTGGGATGTGATCCCAGCATTCCCTGTTAACAAGTTTGGCACAAGGCTCCATGTCTCAATTCCCTATTCCTGGCAGGTACAAATTTTGTTCACATTCTCAGTTCTCATTCACTCCACTCTCTCATCAATTATTAATAGGGTATATTTAAATAAACCTAGAAAGGACCCAGACCATTTGGGGGGATGTCACTGTTTGGTGGCATGGAGCCTGACTTCTTTGTCAAGTGTGGCTTAGAAGCCTAGTCCTAGGATTGGAGGACTGAGCAACATGTTCAAAAGATAGAAAAGCTGGAGGGTAACTGCAATGCTTGCTTTTGGAAAGATTTTTTTTATCTATCTATCTATCTATCTATCTATCTATCTATCTATCTATCTATCTATCTATCTATTTATTTTTATTTCAGGTCAAGTTCCAAGCATGCCAATTGACCAGGAGTACAATACAAGAAACTGGGAAGAGAGCAGACCCTGGGGCAAAGTAAACGTAAAAAAAAATGCTGGGACCCAAGTAAAAAAGTCTAATCTCAATGCAAATTTAGTCTGAGAGCTTGGCCTGCACAGTGCTTAAATAAATTAAATTAGCTATCATTTAAGCAGTAAGGTATCCCCATTCGAAGGGAGAGCCATAACTCCTCCTAAATATAACTCTAGCTTGTGTCAAGTTGACAAAAACCCCAACCAGGACAATTGACCCATGTCAACTTGATATACAAACACATCATTATTCACCTCTAACTGTTCCTTTATTGTTTATCCCTACGGTCTCCTACTATTATTAATATCACAATATAAATCATAAATAACTTTAAAGTGCCTCATGTGTCCTTATCTCATGCAAGGGAAACTGTTCTATCTGGAGCTCCGCCCCAAGTACTTAACTTACCCTGGAGGAAAATTCTCATTCCACATTTATGTTCTGGCACTTAATCCCCACCTCTCTCTCTGTCTCTCTCTCTGTCTCTGTCTCTCTGTCTCTCTCTCTCTCTCTGTCTCTATCTCTGTGTATGTGTGTCTGTATGTGTCTCTGTGAGTGTGTGTGTGTTTGTGTGACTACGTCTGTGTGTGTGTGTGTGTGTGTGTGTGTGTGTGTGTGTGTGTGT
>CABHPQ010140917.1:0-14623 GCA_902168405.1 Peromyscus aztecus | reverse complement strand
GGTGTGCGACCCCTACCCCGCGCGGGGCCCCGGCGCCGGCGCGCGGTCCGACGGCGGCGATGCTCTGAGCGAGCAGAGCGGTGCGCCCCCGCCCTCCACGCTGGTGCAGGGCCCCCAGGGGAAGCCGGGTCGCACCGGCAAGCCGGGCCCCCCCGGGCCTCCAGGGGACCGGGGTCCTCCAGGTCCTGTGGGACCGCCCGGAGAAAAGGGTGAGCCAGGCAAGCCTGGCCCTCCTGGCCTGCCGGGTTCAGGAGGCAGCGGCGCCATCAGCACGGCCACCTATACCACGGTGCCACGCGTGGCCTTCTACGCCGGCCTCAAGAACCCTCATGAGGGTTACGAGGTGCTCAAGTTTGACGACGTGGTCACCAACCTAGGCAACAACTACGATGCGGCCAGCGGCAAGTTTACATGCAACATTCCTGGCACCTACTTTTTCACCTACCACGTCCTCATGCGCGGCGGCGACGGCACCAGTATGTGGGCGGACCTCTGCAAGAACGGCCAGGTGGGCCATGAGGGGGCATGGGGCTGACCTGGGGGCAGGGCACCCAGGGAGCCCCAAGGAGAATGCGTATTGGATCAGAGTCGGCAGGGACACCAGGCAGGCGTAGGTGGAGACCCTAAAGCGGCCCCCTTAACTATCACGTGAAGAATGGTTGCAATTAACGGGCACCCCTGACTCTTCAGCCCTTGGGCTTGAGCTCTAAAGGCAAATGCTACAGGGCGCCCGCGGAGTGGAAATGCGTAAAGAGAAATCCAACTAGTCAGAGCATAAGGCTCTAGGGCGCACGCACTGGTCCTTGGGGGTTTGGCCCTTGGGAGGCTGATTCAGGCTGATTTCACTTGAGAGCTAAAATTCAAGCTGACGCCGACTGGCTTTAAGGGAACAGCAAGGATAAGGAGAAGCAGTCTCCGCGCCGGAGGGCGCTAAGCCGAGTGGCTGTGCGCACAGGAGGAGAAGGGCTGCAGGAAATGTTTTGGGCACAAAGGCAGAGGGAGTCCGGCGCCCAATAGCCTTAGCTGCAGTACATCTCTGCCTCTAGAGAAGGAACCATCGAGCTGGTCTGATACCCTTTGCAAAACCCCTGGAATGCGCAACCTTTTCCCAGAGTGTCAGAGCTATCCAGCGCCTCCGGGGAAAAGTTTCCTCCAGGGGCGGGGCGGAGTGATAGAAACTCCCCTCCTTAAGGTCTCCAGGTCCAACTCCTCCACTGTCCTAGAAGATAGGGAGCTGG
Source organism: Peromyscus aztecus (assembly GCA_902168405.1). Classification (NCBI taxonomy): domain Eukaryota; kingdom Metazoa; phylum Chordata; class Mammalia; order Rodentia; family Cricetidae; genus Peromyscus; species Peromyscus aztecus. Next base: position 13,385 of record CABHPQ010140917.1, on the reverse strand, counting down.
AAGGGTCCTCTCTGTTCCCCGGAGTGCGTGTGTCAGAGACAGGGACCGCGGGGCGCACAGCGTTTTCCTTGGAACCACCCACCCTGGGTTCCCAGTTCCCAGCGTTCTCACCTCGGGGTTACAGGAGCCCCACCCCGGAGGCGTGGTCAAGCTGAACCTTCTCTTCTCAGAGGCCAGGGTCAGAACTGAGGTAGGCAAGTGAAAGTTAGAAGGAATCCCCTGTGATTGAGACTCGAGATCTTCTCGGAACCCCTCCCACTGCGGCACTACCCTGCTTTGGGATCTGCAAAGTTCGGGACAGGAGAGTGGGCAGAAAGCCTATCTGCGTGGAAGTCTGTCCTCTTCTCTTTCTTCTGCCTGCTCCCCCCACTCCGCTCTATGGTTTCTGCCTCTTTCTCTGCCTCTTGACCATTTCTTTCCCGGAACCTGCCATTCATCTCTGTCTCTCTTCTCTGGGTCCAAACCTCCCCCCACCCCACTTTCTCTATGACTGCGTCTCTCCCCCATGTGTGTCCATCAGGCTTCTGGCGTCTCTCCTCTTTGTCCTTGGTTCCTGACCAAATGGGAAGGCCCCGGAATCCAGCAAAAGCTCATTCTGCAGACAGCCCCACAAGTCCCCTTATTAATCACCAATAAGGCATGCAGCAATGTCACCTTCATTGATGGCATTCCTTCCTTCCTCAAAGAAAGTTTGAGCTGGCCCAAAGATGAGGTTTAGGGGACTGGGGGCTTGCTGGGATTGAAGAGTGGTTACTAGGCCCTTGGACTCTGCCCCACCACAGGGGTCCCAGCAGGGTCCCAGCAATTGGGCCTGAGGAGGCTCCTAAGATGGCCGGTACTTGTAGTGCAGTCACTTGCTTTAGTCTCTGAGAATTGAAACCATTCCCCAAACCTCTTCCCTCCCTCAGAGCCTGGGTGTTAGCACTGCCTGATGAAGAAGAGTTCACAAGGTGAGAGGACCCCAGGCTACTGGAGGCTCACTGAGGGCCATTCTAGGGTTTCAAAGACTCCACACATTGACAGTTACTCAAGACGTCCCCCCAAACAAACAAACAAACAAACAAAATGACGCTGCGGCCTCCTCCCCCATATCCTCTTGTGACTTCTTCCAGATTGTCCAAGAGGCTCACTGAATCTCGTTAATCATTCCACATATTTGTCGTGACCCCTACAGGCCACAAGGAGTGAGGCTTGTTTGGCACCAAGGGTTTATGTGGTAGGGACAGCAGATGTGGTCACACAATCACACTCAATAGGTACTACATTAAAGATGTGCTGTCTGAGAGAGTGGTTCAGTGGGTCGGTCCTACCCTGGCTCAGAACCACTTGGCCGGAAGAAAAGCATGTTGAACCTGGGTTCACCAGGTTAGGAGATACCACTAAAGAGGAAGGAAAAGGTCAAATGTAGAGGAAGGCTGGCTCAGGGGTAGGTGAGAACACTGAACTAAGCAGAGAAAACTATGACCGGGCTGTGCAATGGGTGGAAATAGAGGGGAGGAGCTTCTGTCTTCTGTACCTTCAGGATCAGAGGCCACCGTGGGCGCTGAGTACCTGATTTCCTGCTTACAAAGAGGTTTCCAGTCTTTTGGGAAGGCAGACCAATCCTGGCCTTTGGTCCTTCCCTGGGCAGGATGAGTAGAGAAATGGGTTTGCCATCTGCATGCCTGGTGCCTAAGGACCCTTGTCTAAGGTCCACTGCCCTCCCTCCACAGGAATAGCCTTGCGTCAACACCCCCAATCTGATGGCGCCTGGCACTAGTGATTAGGCTGAGGAGCCTGAGGGAAGGGTTCTAGGTTAGGGGCGGCTGAGCTGTTCAGACAGGTCAGGGTGGACACAAAATTGATAAACATGGCTACAGGCAGAGGCTGTGGGAGGACATGCCAGTGGTCAGAGTGCTGTTTGTCCAGGGGAGGGGACACGGGGAGGTGCGTACTATACGTGGGTGAAAGCTGGGAGGACCAAAGCTGACAGAGATATATAACCTGAGGACTGTGCCATAACAAAACTCCTGGGGATAAGCCTCTCACCTGGAGTGAGAAAGAGACCCAACCGTCCTCTCTAACTTCTGGTCCTATTCACAGCACAGGGCCTAGTTTTGAAGAGACCTGGCAAATCGGTGAGCCAACAGTCCTCTGTGAACCAGGCTGGCAAATTCGGGGAGCCACACCTACATACCCAAGACCCCAGCATGGACTGGGGACGGGAGCGCTTTCCCTGACTATAGCCTAGCATCTCGGTTCCCCTGGTCCAACTACTGCCTCAGTTTCTTTTCTTGGCACTCTCTCCTGACAAGGAACAGGCTGCCTTCTGGCTTCCATGGCAACCTCAATTCCCCCATCATTCCTAGGGCCTCTAAGAGGAGCTGGATGCCTCAACGGCTTCCCGTCTTGAGTAGAGAATTGGGACCCCTGGGTTCCATTTCAGGATCCCCCACTGGCTAAGGATGGAAGGGCATAAATTCTTGCTGCTTCCATGGATAATTAGGATAATTACAGCAACAATCATGGTGATGAATAAATAATAAACATAACAGTTCTGATGCCTGTCACATCACCAGGAGATTCCTGTTGACGGATGACTGTGTTCTAATGGATTTGGATATTAAAGAGCACACTCTTTTAATGAGTTAAGGCTAAATTAATCTGGGTAATAAAAATAATTGTTATTAGTAGTAATTTATTAGCAAAGATAATGAAGTGCACGTGTAATAATAAATACTGCCAGGATTAGGGCCCAGGGAACAATACAGAGGTTGGCTGCTTGCTCCCAGCTCTTCTCTGCTAGTTTAAAGCCCCATCTAGACTTAATTTTTTTTCTTTACCATCTACAGGCTTTTGTAAAGGTGGCAGCAGTGAGATAGGAACTTCTTATCCAGTTTTCTAGACAGAGAAATCCAGGCCTTGAATAAACAGTCTCTCCCTTATTTCCTCCCATCTTAATTTTTTTTTTTTTTTTGAGACAGGGTTTCTCTGTGTAGCCCTGTCTGGCCTAGACTTGAACTCATGGAAATCTACCTGCCTCTGCCTCCTGAGTGCTGAACTGATTGGCATGGGTCACAACTTCCAGGCCCACCTTTAAAATTTCATTGCATATATTTATTGAGGTGAGGACACAACACTTCTTGGCGTGGAGATCAGAGGACAATTTGCAGGAGTCAGTTCTGTCCTACCGTGTGGGTTCCTGGGGACTGAACTTGGGTCATCAGGCTTGGCAGTAAGCACCTTCACCTGCTGAGGTAGCTCACCAGCCCCTTCCCCCACTCTTTTTAGGAGATGTTTCCCCAGTTATAATTCACATAGTTCCAGCCCAGGCTGGGGGAGAGGTTAAGGAGAGGTAAGGGGCTGAAGGACATTGACTTTTGGGAAAGCTGCATTCAAGTGTGTTGGGTCCTCTTGGTTATGGCATTGCTGCTGAGTCAGCTGTTTAGCAAGGATGGCCCGAAGTTACACTTCCCTCAGCTCCCCCATCGCCCCCTTTCCCCCACTGCCAACTATGATGTGGCTTCAGCCTGGACATTAGTCTTGGGTTAGGAGGCTGCAGGAGCTGCCTTCAGAGAAGGAGAGAGAACTGTGGAAAAGCCTGCCTGAGGACCCTGTTCAACGTAGCCTTCCCCACCGCAAGCCACAATCCAGGGGACAGCTTTTCTCCTCTCCTTTTAATTTTTAAAATTTACTTTATGTGTCTGGGTGTTTTGCCTGCTTGTGTGTCTGTGTATCACATGTGCCCTGGTGACTTTAGAGGCCAGAAGAGGGCATAGCATCCCCTGGAGCTGGTGTTACGGGCAGTTGTGATGTAGGTGCTGGAAATCGAACCTGGGTCCTCTGGAAGAAGAGCTTAATTCACTGAGCTAACTCTCCATCCCCTCTTCTTCTGTTCCTTACCCTTTATTTTAGGGAGACCTTAGGTCCTAAAGCTTAGTTCTCTTGTTGCCTCAGAAATGTCCACAGATAATTCAACCACCAACACCCTCCCCCAATGTCTTAAAACTAGCCAGAGCCTCCAGAAGTCACAGCAGCCTTCAAACTCAAATGCTAGTGCTTCCCTTGAGCTGTTTCCTCCTGTCCTCATCTCCCTTCAAGACAAGGACCATAGAGAATGTAAGGCCCCAGTTCCTTCCCTCCCATCCCGTTCCTCTCGGCTACCCTAGGATGAAACACCAGGAGTTAGAAGTCCTCTGGCCAGGGCAATAGTCACAGGGATGGAGCTCCAACTCCCGGAGGCCTTGGGCAGTGAAGTCAATTAAAGGCCAGAAGGGGAAGGAATTACCAGGCCTTGAGTCTCAGTGCCAAGGTGAGAGAGACTGGAGTAAGCTTTGGATTGGACCAAAGGCCCAGCCTTGCTTCTGAGAAAGCTCCTTCCTAGCTGTCTGGTATTACCCAAGCTGCCTCTCTCTGTGGCCAAGCTGCATCCTTTGTCCATCCATTGACATGAGAGCAGGTGGGTGGGAGAGAAATGAAAACATCGTCGATATTGAAGTGGAGAGGAAGGAACGCTAAGGACAGAGGGAGGGGAGATCTTTCATCTCGGGAAGTACAAGGCAGCCCTCTGTACAAGGAAGGACTTCCCAGCTGGGCCACCTGGAGGCACTGAGGTGGGCAGTAGGCAGATGGTAAGACCTGCAGGAGCTACAGAGGACGACTCCATCTGGACTTCAAATTCGGGCCCAGATGTGCCCTGCCCTAGAATCCAGGGCTCCTGTATGTCTGCTCCCAAAAATGTTATGCATGATTAAAAGGGGTTAGGGTGGGATGATGGAAAGCAGGCCAAGGTCCTGAATGGCTGGAAAGCTGGGCTTTAGAGCCTCCAGATCCTCACCATGTGGCTGCCTCACCTCCTTCCCCTCTCACACTGCCCCATTCCCCATCCCTAACCCCACCTCCGCCCCGCCCCGCCCCGCCCCCACCTCCCGTAGGTACGGGCCAGCGCCATTGCCCAGGATGCAGACCAGAACTACGACTACGCCAGCAACAGCGTGATCCTGCACCTGGACGCAGGCGATGAGGTCTTCATCAAGCTGGATGGAGGCAAAGCGCACGGGGGCAACAGCAACAAATACAGCACTTTCTCTGGCTTCATCATCTATTCAGACTGAGCCTCCGCACCCCTTTCCATCCGTGGCTCTTCGTCCCTGGGGCTCCCCTCTAGGGAGAGGCAAACAAGAACCCATTCCCTACTCATTTTCAAATTGCCTGGCCCAGGCTGCCGACTCTCCCAGGCTGAATCGCCCCTAGCCCGCCTCCACCACCTAGTCCAGGCCTTTACTTCTTGGAGCGCAAAGCTCCCCATCCCCCCCCTCCCCACTCGCACGCAGTTCCGGCCCGGGTGGCAGGTTGCCTTCCCGGTCCCAGCCTGCACTGTATATGTGTACAATAGGACTGTTTACTGCCCACCCCCTCCTGCCAGCCAGCCCCAGTCTGGGGGGGGGGCGGGGAGTTGGCGCGGTTGCTTCCTGGGGGGTGCCCCCCCCCCCCGCGCCTGGGGGAGGAGCGGGTTAGGGGCTGGATAACGTCCCAGCACCCACAAAACCCTGGAACAGCTGCAACTGGTCTGACCAAAGCTATAATAAAAACATTTCCACCCCGTGGGGCTTTCAGTCTGTGCCCTGGGGAAGTCTGTAGAAGGTGCCCCAGACCCTGCCCTCTAGACTGGGAAGGAGTATGGTAAAAATTTCTGGGGACAACCAGATGCTGGAGTCATAGCTGCTCTAGGAAAGGGCCAAAAGGCCTGATGTTCACCACAGCCCAAGTAGGCAGCTGGAGTGGGAAGCAATTCAGTTACATCTTACGTGGTGGTAAAGTGCCATTTTTGCATTGGGAACAGAACAAGGTACAGACAACTTTGTAAGTGGAGAGCCTAGGTTCCTGTGACGTCACATGTGATGCAAGTCACTCTCCGGCTGGTGAAAGCCACAGAAAGGACCAAGCTTGCACTAAAAGCTGGTTAACCTTCCAATCACTACATCTGGGCCTCTGTTTTTCTTCATCAGTAAAATGTGGGAAAGGAGACTCATTCTCCTCGATTGAACACGCTCAAAGTACCTAGCTCTTCCTGTTTCTACATCATTTTAAAGTTTGCAAAATGCTTTCAGGTACTCTCTCACCCAAGTTGGAGTTAGGTGAATGGGTAGGTTTTCTTCCACAGAGATTAAAGTGACAGAGTTGTTAAGTTCTGTGGATGTACGTGGGTTACACTGAGTCTCTTTGGCCTCTGTCCTGAACTTGTTCTGTAGACCAGGCTGGCCTCGAACTCACAGAGATCTGCCTGGGTCTGCCTCCTGAGTGCTGGGATTAAAGGCATGCGCCACACCGCCTGGCGCCAGTGCCTCTTTTAAGTTCTTGTAATTGGCAAGTTGTAACACACAAATGGAGCATTTCTAAATAATTATAGTTAATATTAAAAAAAAAAACCACCCAGTGTATGTCAGACACTGTAGGCATTTCATAAGTATTTCCTCACAGATATGTGTGAGGTGCAAAATGGGTTCCTGGAAAGCTCCCATGTCCATAGATGCTTTTGTCTATTTTTTGTTTTTCAAGACAGGGTTTCACTGTGTAATGGCCCTGGCTGTCTTGGAACTCACACTGTAGACCAGGCTGGCTTTGAACTAACAGAGATCTGCCTGCCTCTGCCTCCGGAGTGCTGGGATTAGAGGTGCGTGCCGCCACTGCCCGGCCTGTTTTGTCCACTTTAATGATACATTTACTTTGAGATGGAGTCTTGCTCACCATCTTACCCAGGACTGCCACCACTCCTGAGCTCAAGTGACCCTCTTGTTTCAGCTTCTCAGTGGGACTACAGAGGCACCGTGTTACACCTGGCTATTTTGTCTACTTTTAGATAAAGACACTGAAGCTCAGAGAGGTTACATAACTTGCCAAACCACAGGGCTTATGAACAGGCAAATGCCAATATTCGAGCCAAGGACAGTGCTCTTACCCAGTGCTCCATATTCATAAGGAACTGGCATACTCAAAGCAGAGCTGAGGCTCGAGGTGGGGTAGCCCCGCCCCATCCTTCTCCTTCCACCCCAGACCTACAGAGGCCTCCCTGATGCATTCATAAGCATCTGCCACGGGCCGCAACCGTGGGCTGGGGCTTTTGGAGAATGCCAAGGCTCTACATTGAGGAAAGGTCCCATCTGGCTCGCCTGTCTGGCTCAGCTGGAGAGACAGGAAGGAGGGGTAGCCACCCTCCTGGCCAGGCCCCGTGTATGGACCCTTGTCATAGCTGGCAGATTTGAATGGCTTTCTTTATCTTCCCTTCTCGCCCCTATTTCCCCCCGCTGCCAGCTGTGGCCATTTAATAAAATTAGTTTAATGCTTGTTCCTTCCCTGTGGGATCTGGAGATTGAAATCTGCAGGTCCCCACAAACCCAATAAAACCCCTGGCAGCTCTGGATGGAACTAGAGTCTCTGTGGGAAGTGTGATTAGATTAGAAGGCACCCCTCCTGTCCCCCAGTGATGCCCACAGCTGCCTCTGACTCTTTAATAGCCACACTGACTCAGAATTACCCAGTGACCATACTTGCCACAGGGTGGGGGTGGGGGAGCCGCGGCGGCGAGGTAGAGGGGCCATCCCGCCCTAACCTGGAGGCCATAAGGACTATCCCAGGACTTCTGTTACAACCAAGAGCATGCTGATTGTGTCTACAGTCAGTGCTTGGCTAGCTGGCTGCTTTGCATTTCTTTCTGGTGACTTGATAATCCTCATGTCATTTTGAGAGATGGGACCGAAATCCCCCTTCTTGCAGATGAGGACTCACAGACTCATGACTTGCCTATGGCCAGGCAGGATGTTTGCGGCACACCTAGGACTGGACTGGACTGAAGCCAAAGAGTTTTTCTACCTTTGCAAAGCTCCAGGAATGTCCTGTGATGCCAGCTGCTTGCATTTAGGCAACATCCCAGCTACAAGGGAATCTACTAGAAGGTGTCTTCCCCATTGAACAGTGGCTCCCTAAGGACAAAAATCTGTTTTCTTCTTCAGATGGGCAACAGCTGATGAGGGCAAGAGCTATGTCTCCACTATTCAGACTGGGAAGTTTTCTGAAGGCAAGGCTGTGTTTCCTGCATCAGACTAATGGGACCTCAAAGTCTGTATTTTCCTTTCATACTACATCTAGCTCCTTGACAGAGAGTGTTGTATCTGCTTCGAACAGTAATTTGATCCTTCGATGTAGTGGTGGTGGCTCCCACTAGTTCTGTGGGTAGGCACAAGTTTACTTTCCTGTTCATCTAGGCCTTTCTGAGATGAGGGGACAGTTTCTACCTGTGAGCTGGGATATCCTTGAAGACAAGACTGCCTCCTTTGAAGTTTGGAGTTCTCTGAGAGCAGATGGTGCGTCTCCCCCTCAGCCCTCAGTCAGGGCTTTTTAGGTACAGGGATATTCCAGGGGCAGAGCTGGGTGGGAGGTGGAAGAAGTCTGGACAGGCAGAATGTGAATCCACTCTGGAGAATGGAAGCAAGGACTCTCCCCAGGCTACCCCCTCCCCTTTAGAAAGATTAATTGAGGAAGAATGTCCCAGTCAGGAGGAGAGTGAGGATGGAGGTATCCCCAGAGTTCACCCAGGAAAGGCAGGCCATTCTATAGCCAGGCAGCTGCCAGCTGTAGGTGCTGGTGTCACCCTGGGTTCTGAGGTTATTGGGTCCAGAGGGGGCAGCGGGGCCCACCGCCGGGGGCTGCCCTAATTGGATGACTTTGCAGGAAGGCCAGGCAGGTGCACTCAGCTCTCTACTTCAGCTTCCTACAAACACATCTGCCGTGTCGAGGTCTAGGGGTTAATTGGCTCCTGCCTCTCCTGGTAACCAATATTTCATTTACTGCTCAGAGGGGAAGCTGCCCAGACAATCAATCCTGGACAAGTGTCCAGGAGGTTGGGGAGCTGGGCAGGCACAGGAGCTGTTCGGGGAGGAGTTTGGGGGTGCAAGAGGCAGGAACTATAGACCCAGAGAAGGTGGCCGACTACTCAAAGCAGCTCTAACCCTGGTTGGAGTTCTGCTGACCATAACAGCCCCAGGACCCTCAAAGGTCAAGAGCAAATTTCAGGAGTCCAGAGGCTCCCCCACTGTGGCCAGCCATGCTGTTTCCCCTGCCCTGGTGCTGTCTGCGTTTCTTGATCTAGATGCCCCCCAGATGAAGCTGTGACAGGTTAGATGCTGTTAATAAGGCTTTTTTTTTCACACGTGATGAAGGTATATATGAAAAACAGAATTGGAGGTGTGAGTTCCTAGCTCCCAGGTAACGAACCTTAAAATTCTACAAATGAGGTGATAATAAAGTGGAAGTGAAAAGTCTACACGTGTTTGGAACAGGAAGGGACTGGAAGGGTTACTGAGAAATAGCAGCTAGTGGCTGAAAGAGAAAAGGGACCTGAGGACTATCCCACCCCAGGCATCCTCCACATGCCACCCAATTGTCTTATGTGCTGAAACACAGAATCAAAGCCACAGAATGAGGGGCTTCCATTCCACAGCTGGAGGAACAGAGGCCCAGAAAAGGCTGCCCAGGGCAGCTCGAGAACCAGAGATCACAGGACCTAGAGGATAACAGGAGTGGAGGGAGACAAAAGACCCGGTTCAAGTCCCGACCACGTTAGATGGTCTAGGGAAAGACATTTCATTTCTCTGAGCCTTTGTTTCCTCACCGACAAAATGGGGCTGGATAACAAAATCAGCTTGAAAGGCTGTCGTGAGGAAGTGAATGAGACCCTATTTTGTAAGTTATGAAGAAAAATGTGTATGTGTTGTTATTGCTGTAATCCAAGTCCCCTGAGCCCCGTGATTTACTGTTCTTTGTACGTCAGTGCCTGGGATTAATATGATGCTTCCTAAAAGGTGATGATACCTGGGTCGTTTTCTAGCCTGGTAACAACCAAGTGAGTGTGGGACTCTAAGGGGAGGATCTGGTATGGGGGATGCAGGAGGTAGAGCTAAGTATTCAGAATGTATTCTTCAGTCTCCATTCTGGACTCTCCCACCCTTCTGCTCTGTGGCTTCCAGTTGGGGTGAGTACAAGGATACCCCGAGGCCTCCATATGTTCCTGTCTGGATTTCCTCTGTTCACTTCAGCAAATAGTGCTGAACACCTACCTATAGACAAGCCCTTTGCTCAGTGCCAAGGAGCTGGACAAGAGCTACTAGAGCAGTGGTTCCCAACCTGTGGGTCACAGCCCCTCACAATCTTTACACAGGGGTCGCCCAAGGCCAATGGAAAACAGATATTTACATTCTGATTCATAACAGTAGCAAAATTACAGTTATGAAGTAGCAACGAAAATAATTTTATGACTGGGGCTCATCACAACACAAGGAACTGTATTAAAGGGTCACAGCATCAGAAGGTTGGGAAACAGAGCACTAGAGATTGAAGATACCTGTGGGGACAGCACACAGACACCCACAGCATGGTGGCCTGTGAGGGCAAGGGAAGCAGCTCTTCCAACTGTGAGCAGGAGTTGCTCTGAGGCAGCTACACTGTGTGGGGCTTGCTTTGTTCTTTTTTTTTTTTTTTTTTTTTTTTCCGGACAGGGTTTCTCTGTGTAGTTTTGGTGCCTGTCCTGGATCTCGCTCTGTAGACCAGGCTGGCCTCGAACTCACAGAGATGGCTCTGCCTCCCAAGTGCTGGGGTTAAAGGTGTGCGCCACCACCGCCCTGCTGCTTTGTTCTTATTCTTGTTTTACAAGGATGCTGGTCTCTAAAATCTGAGCCCCTGGGCCCGGAATTGTTGCTGTAGCTGTACTTTTGGGGTGACAGTGTTTCTTCTTCCATTCCAGGCTGAGCAGCTCTCCCTCCCCTTAGTCTCCCAGCATGCCTTCTGTGATGCCTCCTTCCAGCTGGTGAAGGGTAAATCTGAAGGCTTCTCCCTGGGTTCCCAAGGTAGAAGTCCCTTAGGTCCCTCAGCAAGAAGCTCCAGCCTGGACAGGAACAGCACCAAGGGCATGAGAGCTGTAGAGAGGGATCTGTGAGGACCCTTGCTACTCAGCTGCCTGCAGAATACCTGTCCACTATTCAAAGCCCAGGTCCATTGCCTGCTCCTCCATGAAGCCTTCCAAGAGTCACCTGTTTCCAGAGCCAGACTCGGGCTTTTCCACAAGGGACAATGTTTCCTTTAGTACATGACACTGTGCCAGCCACATAAGAACCATTCTGCCCTAACGTTAGCCATCTCAGACATCTCTTGCCCTCCTTAAACTCCCGCCTTTTCCTCCGTGATGGTCGGCCGGGCACTGGGAGGCACCACCCAGGTGTCCTTCAGGGTGGAAGGATCTGTTTCCCGACTGCTGGAAGTGCTGCCAGCGGATCATGTTCAGCTGCCTGAAAATCCCTCTCCTGGGGGCTTTACCTCTGCCAGTGCGAGTGCCTTGCTCGCTTGCCTTACCCTCGTCTCTTCATAACTCGCTCCCATATCTGATTTTGCCAAGGGCGTTGAGGCCTCGGCTCCCTGCTCAGTCCTCCTGCCCCTACAATGGACCACTCTGAAGTATCTTCCTATCTCCAGAGAGCTCAGCACAATTTCTCTCTTTGCTCCATCCTGCACCATTCTCTTCCACAGGCGTTAACTACCAAGGCAATATCTCTGAAATAAATAGATAGACAGACAGACAGACAGATAGATAGATAAACAAACAAATAAATAAACTTTTGACACACTGATCTGCTCCCTGGAACCTACTCTGCAGAGTACCCAACCTGTAACACTTACCCCTGATCTTTTTTAAAATGGTTGTTTGGGTTTTTTTTGAGACAGGGTTTCACTATGCAGCCCTGGCTGGCTCTGAACTCTGTATGTAGACCAAGCTGGCAGAGAACAGAGATCCATCTGCCTCTGCTGGGATTAAAGGTGTGCACTACCACACCTGGCCCCTACTTTGTCTTTGTTTTTGTTTTTTGAGACCTGGTTGCTCACTGGGGCCTGGGAATTTCTCATTAGGCTATGATAACTGACTAGTGAGCTTCCGGGGTCCACCTGTCCCCACTTCTCCAGCACCGGGATTACAATTGCATGCCCCATGCTCGGCTTTTTACGCAGGTGCTGGGAATGAAACTCAGGGACCCACGCTTGCATGGCAAGCCCTTTACTGGCCGAGTCATCTCCCCAGATAATCTCGTTTCTGTAGTACTCTTCAACGGCTCATACTTCATTAGCACCTTTCCATCGTATTTTAAGCTTTCCTTCGACCCCATCCCTCTCCTCTCACTACTTCATATCTCTCTGTTCCCTTGAGAATTAAATGTCCTCAGAGCGGTTGCTACTTTCCTTTGTCCCATCCTGATCTAGAAGCTGCCGTTCCTCTGAAACTGTCCAAGTCAAGGCCACTTAAGGACTCCTCCATGATAAAGCAAATGGACTCTTTAGCCCTCACGATGCTTGGCCTCTGGACTAGGTTAGACTGGGTTTAAGATGGTAAGAATGATGTCTTAAAGCTGGGCCTCATGGTACAGGCCTGTAAGCCCAGCCACTTGTCAGGCTGAGGCAGGAGATTTTAAGTTCAAGGTCAACCAGAAGGATAGTGAGTTCAAGGGCAGCATGAGCAACTCAGTGAGACCTTGTCTCAAAATAAAAATTAAAATGGAGGGCTAGGGCTATAGCTCAATGGGAGACCACTTGCCCTACTATGCATGAGACTCTGGGCTTCATTCCCAGTATTACTAATAAATAGATGAATGAATAACAGAATGATGGGCTTGACTCAAGACCTTTCCAAATTAGTCTATTTCTTTTAAAACACACACACACACACACACACACACACACACACACACATACATAGTGTATGGGTGTTTTGTCTGCATGGATGTCTGTGTACCATGTGCATGGCTGGTGTCTGTGGAGGCCAGAAGAGGGTGTCAGAAGCCCTTGGGATTGGAGTTACAGACCATGGTGAGTGGCCATATGGGTGCTGGGAATTGGATTTGGGTATTCTGGAAGATCACCCAGTATCTCTCCAGCCCCCCCCCCCCAATTAGTCTATTTCTGAAGCATCTAATGCCAGACCTTGGTGTGAAGGATGTATAAACTAAACGGATAAGGGATGTGTCCTGGTTATACAGTATCTGCCTGGCATGGCCAGGTCCCAGTTTTGAGCCCTGGAATTGAAAAAAAAAAAAAGTGTCCAGATGTGCTTCTCCTCTGCATCTCCTAACCACCTAGGGCTGGTTGTTTCAGCAGTCACAGGGAGTAAGACATATGTACACTCCACAAGATGTAGACCACACCAGCTAAGAAGCACTTCTTGTCTGCACAGAAGACAGAGGCTAAAACTGCACACAGTCTTCAGGTTTAGGGTCTATTTATTTATTCATTCATTCACTATGTATTATCCCCACATTTATTTATGCACACCACAATAGGCATTTGGAAGGCATAGACAACATGAGGAATTC
>CABHPQ010140916.1:5128-27096 GCA_902168405.1 Peromyscus aztecus | reverse complement strand
TCAAGACAGGGTTTCTCTGTGTAACAGTCCTGACTGTCCTGGAACTCCCTCTGTAGACCAGGCTGGCTTCAAACTCACAGAGATCTACCTGCCTCTGCCTCCCAAGTGCTGGGATTAAAGGCGTGTGCCACCACCGCCTGGTGATATTCCTTATTTATTTCTGATGTATAATGTAACTTCCAATGATGGTTTGAATAGTCTGAGGTGAAAAGCACAAAAAGAAGTCTATGCCCTGAGTAGAAAAGGAACCCTGTTCACTTCTCATCCTGATGAGGACTTACTCCTTTGCCCTCTAGGAATGGGGAGCAGGCTGTCCCCATGACTTCCTTGGTGCCTACAAGCTGCAACATGACTTGTCGTGGACTCCATATGAAGACATTGAGAAGCAAGATGCTAAAATTGGCATGATGGACAAGCTTCTGAACCAGCCCATGGCCTTGCCCCCATGCACTGAACCCACCTTCCAGGGACTAACGCACTGAGTATGGCTCAGACTAGCAGCCCTCATGACAAAGGCCTGACCACTGCCACCTCCTTGTCCACATTCTCTTCCATGGTGTGGGGGACAGGGGGTGGGGTGGGGCTCCTGAGGACTGTGGGTTTTCGGGTGAATCATGAACTTCCTAGGAGGAGACCGTGGTGAATGTAGATGCTGTGTCTGCTGTCAGTTGGGATGGTAAGGAATCGCAGAACTCCTGTGGGATCTTCGTGGGTTCACTGATGCCCAGTTACTCTGTTTCAAAGGATTGGCTAGTGCTTCCTTTACCTCCAGCTCTTCCTCCCTTAAGTCAAAACACTGGAGAAGGAAGAGCCTTCTGCCCACGGCAAGTTAGTGGGTCATTTTCCAAGAGGAACTGTTTTCCTCTCTCTCGCGTCAGGTTGGTGTTGAAGCGGTCTTCATAGGTGCCGTGCCAATTTGAGGTTGATTCAGGAATTCCAGTGTTGCTTGCAGAGGATTAAAAGAAACAACAGACAAAAGCTTGGCATGGCTGGTGAGAGTGTTGGTTGTAGAGTTTTATTCCTGAGAGTGTCCTTCTGGTTTGCCCTTCTGCCCTTCCTGCCTAGTAAGAGTGACTGGAGACTGAGGCAGCAGCCAAAGCCGGGCGTGTTTGGGCAGCCCTCCTAACCCTTGCAGAAGTGGAGAACTGGAAGAGGTACAGAAGGCTGCTGCTATTGTGTGAGTCCACTCTGAAGCCTCCTTAGGACAGCCTGAGCTCAGCACCACAGCAGGACATACCCAAAACGTGGCATTTAAAGACACAGCGCGGAAGGGCTGGAGAGAGGGTCAGCAGTTGAGGGTGCTTGCTGCTCTGCCAGAGGGCCTGAGTTCCATTCCTAGAACCCATGTCAGGAGCTCACAACCGCCTGTAACGCCAGCTCCAGGAGACCTCACACACTTCTGATTTCCATGAGCCATGCACACCTAGATATACACATACATACATTTCAGAGTCTTGTCAAAAAGAGACAGTGTGGGAGAGAGTAGAGCAGTGGAGATGCAAACCAAGAAAAATGACCGGCCTGTCCACAGGCTGTGAATTGACTGGGATTGTTTATTTATAGGATCTCAGTAGCTCAGGTTAGCTTGCAACTGACTAGCACAGGCTGGCCTTAGTCAATGTGATAATCCTGCCTCAGGATCCCTAGTGAGCTGAGCTATCACACATAACACATTAGCTCTGATTGGAACTCATCTTTATTGCTTACTGAATAAGTCATGAACTGAAGAGAGACCAGGGATGTAGCTCGGTGTTAGAGTGTTCACATGGCATGCATGGGAGTATTTACAGAGCATGTGTGAGGCTCTGGTTCCATCTCGACTACTGCAGACAAGCAGTACTGAACAGGGCCTTTTGTGGCCAAAACTCTCATGACTTTGAGTGAGCATTTTTGGACTCTACCTCGTTTCTTATTTGTTTAGCTGAGTTAGTTAAATTTATAGCATATTCAGAGTGACTGCTTCGGTGCCCTGTAGTCTATTGTAATGTGTGCTAAAGAACACAAGGAATATGTATTTGAGACCACCAGCCCAAACTTCGGGTATGCACCGTGTCCTGGTGTTCATGGCCTCCCTTATGTACAGTGCACCTCGTACCTAGAAACGGTCCACGCTTAGCACAAGAAGAAACTGAGATCTGACAAGGAACATGGCCAATACTTGGTCATTCAGTTCAAACAGAAATGTCTTGTGTGAGCTGCAGAAAGCCCCTCGATAGGAAGCTGCAGAGCTGGAAGAGAGACGTTACTGGGGTATTAGTTGATCCTGACTCCAGAGCATCGCCCAGATCTTCAAGAGGTTCTGACCTGTGTGGTAGAGGGATTTTGAGTAGTGCATAGTTAGTAGGAAGGTAACAAATTGCCACAGGGTTAGTGGTTTAAAGT
The DNA here is from genome assembly GCA_902168405.1 of Peromyscus aztecus. Lineage (NCBI taxonomy): Eukaryota > Metazoa > Chordata > Mammalia > Rodentia > Cricetidae > Peromyscus > Peromyscus aztecus. Next base: position 24,714 of record CABHPQ010140916.1, on the reverse strand, counting down.
TCATGGTCTCACTGGGTCTTCAGCCTCAGGATTTCTTTGGTACTGCAAAGCTGCAGTCAGGGTTTTGGCTAGGGCTGGGTTCTTGGGGGCCTTCCTATCTCCTCCTAAGCTCACTTGATTTTGGCAGAATTTTGGTTCCTTGGAGATTGCCAGACTACCTGCTGATGATTAGGTAGAGGTCACCCTCAGCTTCTTATCCCAGGAGTCCCTGCAAATGCAGGAATGTTCTGTATCAGAGAGAAAGGATGGGAGCTCATGAGCAAAATGGAAGTTCCAACCTGTGTAGCCCCACCACAGAAATGACGTCATCTTTGCTGTACTCTCTTTAGAAGCCAGTCTCTAGGCCAGTCCACATTTAAGGGAAAATTTTACACAAGAGCGTAAAGATCAGTGTTGAGACAGAAAATGTAACCAATTTTGGGTAAAAGGCAAAAGGTGATTGTGATCGGATGATGTTGATACCACAGATCTGGACTTGACATTCACCATTGGCAAAATAACCTCTGGCTACATCCCAGTTCCCTCTGACCTCAGTCCCTTTGGCATGCAGTTATCACTCTGAGCTACTGAAAATGTAGATTTCTCTCACTTTTGACATTTCCAATGGTGAGCTGTGCCTGGAGAGCAATGGTTTCCAAAGAGGAACTTCCTGTTCAAGAAGATGTACTTCCAGCTCTGGCCACCAGGCAGCGCCAGTGCTCTTTCCTGGGTAATCTGATTGCCTGGCTGAGGGATGGCTCTTGATAATGAGTGCCTGCCTGGTGGTTCTGGATACACAACTCAGAATGGGGAATTAGGACCCAATGAGTATATGTAGCAACTGCAGTTCGTCAGCACTCATCCCTCTGTCCTGGCAATTTCCTAAGCAATAAGTGCTTTCTCATTTCCAGGTCTGCAGGATGATCTCAAGACAGGGCCGTGTTTCAAAGAGACATACAGTCTGCTAGGGGAACAAGGAGGTTAACAGTTACAGCGTGGTAGAAGGACTTAGTGGAGGTGTGCAAGGACATTGTCGAATACGGGAAGACTGAAGGGAAGACTTCCCGTGTATAGGAGGCTTGTCTTTCGCGGCTTAGGGAGAGCTCTTTTTAGGTGGAATTTATTGGATATGCTCTTAACCTCATCAACCAAAGTAACCCTGGTCTTTACAAGAAGTGTGGTAAGACTGTTCTGGCTAGAAAATTCTAAACTAAAGAGGTCAATGAAAGAGGAAGAGAAATAACATGAGGGTGTTGATAGCAACCTGACCCCTGTGTAAGTACAGCTGAAGTGAACGCTGGCAGGGGCGATGGGAGAGGAACTAAGGTCTGCACTGCTGGACTTTGAGAAGCAGAGGCTGGACGGAGGGAAGGGTATGAAGAGCTTCCATTCCTCACCCAGCAGGAGGCAATAACGATGGATTGAGCTAGCAGCACTGGAGTGTGAGGTGCCGGATTGTGTCAGTATACAGTGGAATTCCTCTGTGTTAGTCTATTGGGAATTTGAGTGCTTCTAAAAGTCCATGGCCTGTCACTTCGTTTTCTTGGGGGCCGGGGGATATGTGCACATGTGCAGGTGCCCATGGAGGCCAGAGATGTCAGACTCTTCTCTGCAAGGTCAGCACTGAGCCATCTCTCCAGTCCCGTTTGGTTTGGACTTCTCCCCCTGAGCTACAGAACAGTGGTGTGACTTACAGTGAGCACCATCTGACTCGATAGTGCCTAGCATTGTGAAGTGTGATAGACTACTATCTTGTTAGCTAATACATTTGAGGACAAGAATAAGAGGAGGGAATTTTAGGCAGTTCTTTAATTTCTGGCTCAAGTGTGTTGATGCACTCAACAAAATATGGAAGAGAAAGATATTGCTGTGGGGTATTTACCAGAGAGACTGCTCAGACATGGGTTTGAACCAATAGAAAGTCTTTATTAGCCAGCCAGTGACTACACTGGGTGTTCAGGATCCCAGTGTAGCCCCGAGCCTTTCTCAGGGTGAGCTTTTAAGTACAAAAACCATGTCCTGTGTTGACCTACTTCAGTTAACAAGAATATTTAGCCAGAAGCAGAACTACAGAAGCCAAAAAAGCAAAGTTAGTACATTTAGAGACTTTCCCAGAACTATGGACTTTGATGGATTAGGTCTATGTTTTCTTTTTTCTTTTTTTTAAGATTTATTTATTATGTATACAATGTTCTGTTTGCATGTATCCCTGCAGGCCAGAAGAGGGAGCCAGATCTCATTACAGATGGTTGTGAGCCACCACGTGGGTGCTGGGAATTGAACTCAGGACCTCTGGAAGAACAGCCGGTGTTCTTAACCTCTGAGCCATCTCTCCAGCCCAGGTCTATGTTTTCATCTTGGCAGGTGGTGCTGAGTTTTACAGCCTGAATGGTATTTCCCCATCGAGTCAGCAGTGCTGAGGTCTGGGGCCCTGTTACAGACATTCCAATATCTTCTAGCATAATTAGTGATCTGTATTTGAATCTACCTTGCTGGCTGCCCAGGCTCACTGGGTGTAACCATAGACTGAGCTCCCTGTCCACCTCAGGAGTCTGGAAGCAGGCCTTACTTGTGTACTTACCTTCTCAAATTATTAGTTGGTCCCCAAACATGGATGGATTAGTTGTAGATGAAGAGATGATGCTGTCTAGGGAACTTTAATTCTACCAGATATGTTCCCTTTATCTGATTTAATCTTCATGTGGCCCAACACCCATGAGATCTCAGCAGGAACATTTCCAGTTCAGAATGTAGCCAATGGCTATCCAGATAGCAGCGGTAAGGTCAGGTTTAATCAAAGCTGTGTTTGCTTGGAGTCTAGCCGTAACCACAGTTGTATCCACCTAGGTCATGTTTACCTCAGTCATGTTTTAGCAGGTAGTTCTAGAGCTCTACAGAGGTGACATACAAAATGAGTGTGGCCAATGTGGGGTGCATGCATGTGTCTAGTACACACCTGTACTCTCAGCACCTGGAAGGCTGAGGCAGGGGTCTGGATGCCAGTTTCAGACTAGTTTGCGTGACAGCAAGGGAGACGCTTTTGAAAAAGTTAAAAAAAAAAAAAAAGGTGGAGGGGGGAGCTTAGGGGATAGACAGTAAAATACTTGCTGTATAAACAGGACCTGAGTTTGATCCTCAGCATCCACATTAAAAAAAATCTGGGCATGGGGGCTGGAGAGATGACTTGGTGGTTAAGAGCACTGGCTGCTCTTCCAGAGGACCTGGGTTCAGTTTCCAGCACCCACATGGCAGCTCACACCTGTCTGTAACTCCAGTTCCAGGGGATCCGACACCCTCACACAGATATATATGCAGGCAAAACACCAATGAACATAAAATTAAATTTAAAAAATCTGGGCATGGACATATATGCTTGTAATCTCAGTGCTAGCAAGATGGAGTTCACTGGCCAGCCTAGCCTAGTTGGTGAGCCCCAGCACCCTCCCTCAAAAAACAGCAGCAACAAGGTGGACAGCCTTTCTGAGAATGTATACACACATTCAGCCTCCAAAATCAAACAAAAGCAAGATGAGAATGTGAGCTACTGTGGGAGTTGCAACTGACCACATATCTCTGGCATTAAAACCCATGTGCAAACAGGTAAGGTTTGTTTCTTAAGGAGCTGGTGCTTGGAGTACCCGGAGAAACTGGACTTGTACGGTTGTAAGCAGATTTGATTCAGTGGAATCTCTCACTACTTGAAAGTGTCCTCATCTTGATTTAGAATGTTTTATCTTGCTCTCTTCTACTTCACTTTTTCGTAATCCAGACCTCTGGGGCCAGGTTCTTGGCACTGCCTCCCTCCTGCATGCTCTGACCCATTCCCAGGGCCTTATCACCTTTAGGCTGCCAACTCATACATGTTCCTAGCTCTGATCTGTGCTCTGTTCATATGCATTTGTCCTGCTTCCGTACTTGACATCTCTACTTGACTCAGTCATTACAACTTAATGTGTCCACACTGACTCTGAATTTACCCCCAAGCCTTTCACATCCTCTGCATTCCCATGGTCACCTATCTCACACTGTTACTTAGTTCAGAAGAGCTAAGCTATCCTTTATCCATTTGCTGTCCCCATGCCGTCATCTCTGCTTTCAAAATACAACCCCACATCCAACCCCCTCTCATCATTTCGCCCCTTTCTCTTGGTCCGAGCCACCTACCTCTAGCCTGACTAAGGCAGTACTTTCCTGGTGGGCTTCCTTGCTTCCTTCCCTACCCTTGAGTGTCTCCACAGAGACTGCCATCATTTAACACTAGCCATCATCCCAACATCTGTTTCAAAACATCCCAAGGCTCTGTGTGACCCTCCACAGAGGCAGTAGAGGGCAGTGGCATTGACTGCACTTGTCTGTTCTTTTAGTTTTCAGGCACCCATTTCTGACTTTAGTGTCAGATTCTTTTCAGGTCTCAGCTACAAGTTCTTATAATGTTAGGTGCTAGGGATTAAGTCTAGGGCCTTTGAACACACTGAGCAAGTGCTTATAATAAGGCCGAATCCCCAACCCAAGTCCACTGGTGACTAATGGTGGAGTTGATGGTAAATGAACTATTTGACCCACCATTTCCTTAAGTAGAACAAGATAGTGTCAGAGCCAGTCCAAGACCCAGGGAACACTGTCCACACCCTCCAGCCCAGTGTCTGCCAGATGGCCTCTGGGCTCGGTGAGACCCTGTCTCCCTTGCTGATTGTGGTGTCACATGGCCTCTTAGCCCCACCCTTTCATTACCTATTGTCTGGGCCCGGATGCTCTTGCTGCTGCAGTTTAGCCTTAGTGTGGTGTGGTTGGACAGGTAAGGCCGGACCCTGCCTTAGAATATTATCCAGCACTGTTTGTTTCCAAGTCTGTGGGTGTCTCACCTGTAATCTCAGGACTTAGGAGACTGAGGCAGGAGGATCATATGAGTACAAGGCTAGCCTCAGCTACATAGTTTCAGGTTAGCCTTGTCTACAGTGTGAGACAGTGTCTTAAAAAATGAAACAGAAGGGTTTACTGCTGCCTGTGGTGGGAGTGTGATGACTCACGCCTTTTATCCCAGCACTTGGGGGACAGAGACCGATCCCTGAGTTAGAGGCCAGCCTGGTCTACAGAGCGAGTTTTAGGACAGCTGGGGCTACACAGAGAAACCCTGTCCCAGGGGTGAAAAAGTTTCTATCTGTGGCATACTATCCGTCTAACTGATGAATCCAGAACCTGCCTGGAAAGCTTTTGTCCTTGCAGGGCCTCCGTCACACTCTTAAAATTCCTCTCACACTGGCTGCCTCCCCATTCCCTGACATTCCCTCGGTCTTACTACCTCGTTTCTTTACAGTGACTGCCAGAACCACCTTTCTGAGAGAACCTGACCTAAACACATTGTCTTCATTTTTGGGTCCCAGTTCCTCAGGTCCTCATCCCCCGTAGAAATGTTACTGTATGTCTACACCTCCTTGTAGGTACAAAGAACCAGTCCTATAAAAGGCCATACCTGCTTGGAGCTGACAGTCAAGGGGCTCTTCATGATGTGGACCCCAGCCTGTTTACAGTCTTCAACTCACTCCCAGCCCACCTCCAACCCCAGGCACTCAGCAGCGGGGTCTCTGCACCGCGCAGAAACCCTCTGAATAATGCCTGTATCCAGGTTCAAGGGGAAGAAGAAAGCAGGTACCTCCTTTGAGAGTCCACAATGCCCCGCCCCTCGCCGCCCACTGCGAGATCTGTAAATTGAGGCCCCGATGCTTCTGTCCAAAGGCTCCTCAGCCCCTCCCCTGCCTTCGGGATTGTGAGCTAAGAGCCAGGCTAAAAGGCTGGACCCACATCCATGCACCCTCTCCTGGGCTGGGCCCTCCACCTCAACATCAGCAGGAAAGAGTGCAGGGGGCCCAGCCCCATCTAGGAATGTCTGATCTCCAGGTGAGCATTCCCCACTGACATGGAGCAGGTGGGGCAAGAAAGAGGGACAGGGACATCAGGCCAGTCAGCCCTTCGTCATCCGACAGAATTGGGTTTAACGGGGTTACCCGGACAACCCGCGCGGGAGGCTGGCGAGAGACCAGTGTTGTGACCTGTTCTCAAGAGACCAGGTCTCTGCAGGAGATGGCCTCTGGCCTCCCGGGAAAGGGTGGCAGTGTGCGCGATGAGGAAGGACAAAAGACATCACTGCTGGAGAGCACACCTTCATCCTCACCCGCCACTCACGGCGCCTGGTGAGGGAACCCTCATCGTCACTCATACTCATTCCTCTTTCTAGAAACCCACAGTCATGTGAGCCCTACGATTCCGGTACTGCGGGTGGTTCTTACACTCACTGTCAATTTCTGTTCCTCAATTTCTTCCCACCCCTCTTCAATTTCGTTCCCAAACATCACAGGGCTGGCCCACAGTCACCTCTGGGAGAGCCCCATTTCAGACCTCACCGACTTGATCTCCAGTCACCCCCGGCTTTCTGGAGCCAGGACCTCATTGTATTTTTAATTCTCTTTGGCAACCACACCCCTCCCCCCACCCTTAGCGATCCTGGTAAATATCACTATGTTGGTGAAATCCTCCCTGGCCCTTGCCCTTGCCCCAGACTTGGTCTTTGCATCCTGGTATACCCAGGGCAACTGGAACATGCCCTAGTTACACATAACACGTGTCTCTTCAAGCTCCTGAACATTCCATCGAGACTGTATCTTCCGAGGGTGGCACGTGGGTCTTGTTTTATTTACCAACTGCACAAAGCATGGCACAGGAAGCATTGGAAAGAGTGAAAATGAGTAAACAATAAGGATTGGGCTGAAGGGGCTGTGGGAGCTTCATCAAAAATGGCTTCTCACAGTCCTCAGTGAAGAGGGCTAGAGTCTGGGTACATTAGACAGTCTAGCGAGAGGACCTAAGTGGTGTATTATATTAACTAACATTGAGCACTTCTGTTGTCAGGCCTCATGCTTGACACAGGGGAACCCTGTCTGCATTCAAGTTGCGTCCCCTGTAAGAAAAAAGGAAGACAAGGTAGGCGAAGCCAGTAAAGAATGCCAGGTGACACACGGTGAGCACAAGAAGCCTTCCAAGATGAGCACTTACAGCCCTGGGGGGTGTCAGGAAGCTCCTCAAGGAGGACGGACCCCAGAGAGGGGTTTCAGCCGGGCTGGAGAGGGGGAGCTGGAGACCTAAGCAGGGCTGGTGTGGGGCTGGGCTCCACAGAGGGATTGGAGAAGCTGACACCTGAGAATCTGCTTGGAGTACAAGCCAGCTTCAGCTCCAGCCCTCCTCTGAAAACCTCCCCCAGGCAGGCCAGCCCCCTCTGTGCTCATGCTCTTCCATGCTGGGTTGCATCCTCTGCTTGACTGTCCTTGAGAGATAATTCACAGTCATCTTGTGTCCACAGCACCAAGCATCAGATTTGCTCCTAAACAAGTATCCTGCTGTAGGAGTGAGTAGACTGCTCTCTATTTTTGTGGACTTAAACAGCCCTTCTCAAATCCCCATCCTTTTGCTGCTGGGAGCTGTGTGTGGTTTTACAAATAGTATTTAAATAAGAAAGAAGAGGCTCAGTTCAAGTCCTGGTTCCACCATTTCCCGAGACAAGCCCTTGCCTATTTGGATGTCTCGCTTTCCCATCCTGTAAGATGTATGCTTGTGTCTCGTTTCTCTAGACCAGTGGTTCTCAACCTTCCTAATGCTACAACCCATTAATACAGTTCTTCATGTTTTGGGGACCCCCAACTATAAAATTATTTTCATTGCTACTTCATACTGTGATTTTGCTACTTTACGAACTGTAATCTAAATATCTGATATGCAATCCCTGTGAAAGGGTTGTTCAACCCCTTATAGGGGTCATGACCCACATATTGAGAACCACTGCTCTAGACAGGTAGACTGGCTATATGTTCTTTGAAGGTAATGACTCAGGGGTTCTCTTAGCTTACACTAAGCAAAGAGCCTGAGAAACAGTCTGTCCGGTTTCCTGGTAGATGGCAGAGTACAGAGGAAAAAACACTCAAGGCAGAGCTGCATCTCATCCTGTAACTTCAGAGTGACCTCTCCCAAGACTTTCCCCTCTCTGCTGTGTTTGCCTTGCTTGGGATATATAAGCAGGGATGACAACCCTTGTTTCATTGAGCTCCCAGAGCCAATGGGAATCTCAGGTGTCCAGTGCTTTGTGAACAGGGTAGACAGTGTAGCAGAAGGCTAATCATCAATTAAGACTAAAACATCTATGAAGTAGTACAAGTGAGGCAATGTCTGGTTGCTGGAAGACTGGGCATCTGCTCAGAGAGGTAGAGACACAGGGGTGCTATTCAAGGAGAATATTCAAGGTAGGTGGGCTGGCAGGTGAACAGGTGCCTGGCTCAGGAACTGAGGTATATAGTCCTGTTGGGGTTGGCCTTGAAACAGGAGAGATGGCTGTGTAGATTCATGGAATGGGATGGTGCAGCCAAAATCTTCTCCCTTCATTCCCAGCTTTCCCGGGCTTATGTCATTTCCTATCTTAGGTGTTAATCCTGATGGCTTTGGTCACACAGCTGTTGATTCTTCTGGTGACTGAGGCTGCCTATGGGAACCGCCCTTCATTGATGTCTTGGAATATTCCAGTTCCAGCCCCAAGTCCAGAAGCCCCTCCCTGCCTTGGATATCTTGGTGGCAGGTTTTATTTTGTTTTGTTTTGTTTTGAAGCGAGCATAGTTTGTCTCAATCCCTTTTTAATTTTTTTTTTTTTTGAAACAGGGGCTCACTATGTAGCTTTATCTGTCCTGAATATTTACAATGTAGACCAGGCTGGCCTTGAACTCACAGAGATCCCCCTGCCTCTCCCTCAGGTGCTAAGATTAAAGATGTGTGCCACCACATCTGGCCTTGTCTCAATTCTTGCTCAGACCTTAAGGGCTGGAACTGTCCAGAGGGGCTGCTTGGGGGCCAAGCCTGAGTCTTGAAATGAGTGAAGGATTAAAGAGAAAGTGGATGTGAGAATGAGAATTTCCTCATATCACTCAAGGGTAGGGCTACTTTGTGTGGCTGATGTGTTTATCCCATCAGTGGGGCTTGTCTGTCTCGGAGAGAACACAAGCAGTTGATGTGTAAGGAGCACATTTGTTTGGACATGGTGTAAAAACAGAGTCAAGACTGTCTGTGAAGATGGACAAGCCAGCTGGTTCCCTGCTGCTGTAAGAGATGTCATGGGCGGTCAAAGGCCTGGATGTGGCCTGTCCTGGCATGCAGAGGCTATGGTAAGGCTATCGCAGTGAACTCCTTAGTCCTAGCCTCCAAACTACCTACTGCTGGGGTCAGAAACAGCAGCAGATTGAGGACCAAGCATCAGGGTTTGCTTTCACTCACTGTGTGACTTTGAGCAGATGTCTCCAGTTTGCTGAAGTTGTTTCCTTATTCATAAACTAGGGGAAGAAAGAGTATACCCTTTAAGCTGGCCCAGACCATAGGAAAGAACACAGTGGAAGGTGCTGGGGAGCCACTGAATGCTGTCCACATCCATTCTGTGAAGTTGATTTCCTTCTCTGTTGGAGATAGGACCAGTGTTGTGGTGTGCCCCGAGATCTCTGAGCGAGTGAGCATAGCCTCTCTCAAGTCAGCCATTAATATGACAAGGCTCTGTCTCTCAGATGGATGCCTTTGAGGTGTCAAAAGACTCCTGGGAGGATGTCTGTGCTGTGGGGCCAGGGCAAGGGAGGATGGGATGACTAGGTGAGTTCATCTACCCTGCTGCTAAGCTTTCCCAAACCTTGTCTTTAACGCTGGTGACTTCACTAACTTGTAGTCTCAATCAGTGAAATAGAGTGTGGAGAGGGTTTGGTTCTGTGATGGGGTCTCTGGGAGCCTCTCTGGAAGCCCCCCTTGACCTTGGGAACCCTGTACACCTCTCTTCTGGGCCGTAGGTCAGCGCATCTTGAGCCATGAGCAGACCATTTCTCAGATGACTGAACTTTCCTGGAAGGATGTTATTAATGCCTTGTCTCTGGCCAACATGGTCCTGGGGCTCTTCTCCATCTTCTGCAGCTTCAGCAGGTAGGTCTGGGGCACAGCCTGCTCTTAGCTCAGAGGTGGAGCCTATGTCATGAGGAAGGGGAGGCAGACTAGATACCTAGCCACTGTGGCTGAAGATCAACTTGGGGGCAAGGACAATATAGTGGCTTCAAAGTCAGGATCGTGGCCTCAATGTTGCTATCAGTCTGATAAGTGACTTCAGCTAGGTCACATCTCTGAGCCTCCGTCTCTTTTTGCAGTATGAGGAGTTTGTGTTAGAATCTTTCCTATTCCCTCAGCTATAGCAGTTCAGAACGGTTTGTAGGAGAAAAAGTGCATGGTAGTATTCATAGCACCCCACCACCACCTTGTTCTCGCCCCTCCTCCCACCCTCTTCCCCACAGAGCCCAGCAAAGTCTTGAACTTACTATGTGGCTTAGGCTGGCTTTGAACTTCTGATCCTTCTGCTTCCACCTCCCAACTCTGGGACTGTGGGTGTGAGCCACCAAGTGCTAGGATTGTAGCTGTAAGCCACCTCACTTGGCTTCGTTCATATTTTCTGGTTCTTGAATCAGAACATATGATTTGAATATCTGACATTGGCACTGTTATGGAAATTCTGTCATACTTAGGGACCACCAAGAAAGCGGGAGGAATTTATATTCCTGTACGTTGGATTCTATTTCGAGGCCTTTGGCAGGTCAGCTCTTTAAAGAAAACTCTTTATGGTGTGCTCCTGATGTACTTGATTCTCCAGGCCTGGCATGTGACTTCTTTCTGTATCTGTTTTCAGCCATAAATTTGGAGTTTTGTAGTCTAATAAAGTGGGAGAAGGCACATCTGTGGCAGGGAAAACTCAGTTTAACCAAATCTTCTGAGAGGGTGATTTTATGTTGCAAGTATAAGTTCTGTAATTTTCATTTAGCCTCAGGCCCCTCGAGACCCTCAGTTGTGGTCTAAGGAATGTTGAAGTTGCTTGGGGATGGCTGAGGTCAGAGGTCAGGCTCTTTGCTTCTGCTGGGTCACCTAAGCAGTGTGATCCAGTGCAGAGCTGGCAGTGGACCTCTGTGGGCAGGTTTTCTTTGGACTGTGTGGCTGCTCACAAAGGGACCATATGGGAGCATATGATGGATGAGGTGAAATGAAGAATGTGAGGGCTAAAGGAACTCTGGGAAATTACTTAGAGTAGAGCCAGCATCAAATGTGAGAGAATGTGGGAGACATTGAGGGATCCTCACCACACTTCAAACCCAAGAGAACTGTGGCAGACACTGGCTGACCCATACCACAGTGAGAGATGCCAACACCTATTGCTAATCCGCAGAAAATCAGCAAGCACATTCACCTTGGCAGCACCATTCAGTGTCTGGATGTAACTGACACCTGTAGACACTTTGTCCAAGAACACAGAATGCACAGTATTCTGAAGCTCTCTTGGAGGATTTCTTCTGCACTCTAGGCATATACAAGACATAAAGAAGGTGATTTCAGGTCAAATGGAACTAAAGCTGAGAAACAGAAAGAATGCACAATCCTGACCCGGGATGGCTCCTGGGAGAGCACTTGCCTAGAGTGTGTGAGGCCCAAGCCTCAGTCTCCAGTACTGAAGAAGAAAAGAAAAAAGTGCCCGATGGTTAAGGTTGCAGGCAAGTTAGAATTGAGCCAGGTATGGTGGCATAAGCTTGTAATCCCAGAACTTGGGAGGTGGAGGCAGGAGGATCAAGAGTCTTCAGACCAGGGTTGGGGAAGATGGCTCAGATGATAGAGCGCTGTGGCACAAGCGAGGGCCTGAGTTCAGTTCTTAGCAGCCATGTAAGAAAGCTGGCCATGTGGTGTGCGTTCAGAATCCCGGTGCCGGAGAGGTGGGGACAGGAGAGTCTATGGGGCTCACTGGCCATCCAGCCTTGCCAAACCAGTGAGCCCCAGGTCTCAGTGAGAAACCCTGTTTCACAAATAGGGCCAGTGGCTCCTAAAGAACAGTTGTCTTAGTTACCTTTCCTATTGCTGTGATAAAACATCACGACAAAGGCAACTATAAAAGAAAGCATTTAGTTGGGTTCACAGTTTCCTAGGATGAGCGTTCATGATGGCAGAGCAAAGGCACGTGTCAGAAATAGCTGAGGGCTCCCATCTTGATCTGAGCGCCAGAGGCAGAGAGTGACACTGGGAAGGGCAGGAGTCTTTTGAAACTTCAAAGTCTGTCCCCATGACACACCTTCTTCCACAAGGTCACACTTAATCCTTCCCAAACAGTTCTACCAACTGGGGACCAAGTATTTGAACATATGAGCTATCGGGGACATTCTCATTCAAACCACCACAGAATGAAAGAAAGGAAAGAAAGGAGAGAAGAGGAGGGAAGAGAAGAAAGGAGAGGAAATCACAGCACAAACCCTTCATTTCACACGCGGAGAAAGAGACAGAGAGAGACAGTCATTTATCTGAAGAGTCACAGTGGGACAGTGGCAGAGGCTGCACTAGGAACTAGGAATGAGTCTGGGCCGTCACATACACTGAGGCCTAAGAGTTGGAAGGGGCCGGGCGGTGGCGCACGCCTTTAATCCCAGCACTTGGGAGGCAGAGGCAGGCGGATCTCTGAGTTTGAGGCCAGCCTGGTCTACGGAGCGAGTTTCAAGACAGCCAGGGCTACACAGAGAAACCCTGTCTCAAAACATCCTCCCCCCTCAAAAAAAAGAAAGAGTTGGAAGGGACCTTGGTGATTACTGGAGGTTGGGGGTGTCAGAGAACCTCTTTAAACTATGGTTTGGAGGCTGAAAAGCTGGCTCAGTGGTTAAGAGCACTGGCTGCTCTTCTAGAGGGCCTGGGTTTGATTATCAGCACTCACATGGAATGTGACCTTTTTCAGGTCAACATAGTGACCCTCCAGAAGCCAGCAGGCCAAGTGTACACTGTAATTCTTTATCATGAGGAAGGGTGTTTTTTGAGCATCTGCAGGAACAGTGTTCTGTGGAATCAAATTCAATGTGGAATACAGTCATCTGTAACTCATCCCATGAGATCCCACATCCTCTTCTGGTCTTCCTGGGCAATGCACTGAATGTGGTGCACAGACATATATGCAGGCAAAACCAAGTCAGACACATAAAGTAATACAAGCAGTTATTTAAAAAGACTATGGTTAGGAGTTTGGGAGGGATCAAGCCATATATGAGGGTGTGTGTGAAACACTTAAAGCAGTGTATACCAGAAGAGATGAGTGAGGGAATGCACGTGGGTATGCTTATGTGTGAGGGTGTAGGAGTTTGTGAAGAGTGGGTGGTACGAGAAGCTGCCCTGCTGGTCTGCACTCTAGGAAACCCCACTGTGCTTCCTGGATGCTGCTGATCAGCTTCCTGTTAGACATGGCAATAGGGACGATGACCAGACACCTCAACATCTGCCACAAATTGGGTGAGTCTGGACCTCAGCCCCCCTCTCATCCCTATCCTGCATCCATCTCAGGTTGCCATCCATCCTCTACATCAGGCAGGCCGTCCTCAGTCACCCCCAATTGTTCATATGCCTCTGTTAATAGCGGAAGCAGTCCTGCCCCGGGAGTCAGGCTGTCTGCAGCCAGGAGCCATCTCCTGGGTTGGCTCTCTTCCCCATCTTTGCCCCGTCCTCACCGTAGGGTTTAGTCCTTATCTTCCTCACCCCTCTGCTTTAATTTCATTTACTCTTCTTTTGATTTATGTGATTTTGCTGAAGATTTTGGTCTTGTGTTTATAGTGCATTATTATGGTTATTTTGAGTTTTATGAGGTAAGATTTCACTTTGAGTTACTCAAGCAGTTTCTTAGCTGTTTATCCTTTCTTGCCTTCCAAGTGTTCCCTGGGGTCACCTTCATTCTAAGTGAAGAATATCCTCTATAGATTTATTAGTGAAATGAAGAGGATGGTGAGGGTCAGTGAGAAGATGAGAAACATCCCCAGGCAAAGCAGCTGTTTCAAAATACCTCAAAATGTTTTCACGTAAGATTTTGCCTGAAAAAGGTCCTAAGGCTTGTGAACTTGTGTGCTAAGCCTTGCATGTTGAGTGATGAGGACCAGCAGAGGCAGAGCTGGGGGTGGAGGGACCACCCAGGCTTTGATGTACAGGCCATCTTTAGGGAGCAGCTGCTGCCCCCTGAGACCCCAGCACCCCAACTGTCACTGCTCCAGCCACCTGAGAGAGGCTAGAGTAGACCACATGCCCGTAAGTTAACCTTGACCTCTGAAGCAGGACTTGAGCTGAATGATTTTGCTGTCTTCACCACCTTTGGCCTGGCTTCGGCTCTGCTGCTCGGTGTGGAAGGGCCTCTGAATGGGTTCCTGGCCGTCATCTATGTCTTAACGACGTCTTTCCGCCTGTGTTTCTATTCAACTGGTGAGTGGAACCCAGTCTTTCTTAGGACTGTGACAGGGATCAAGGGGCAGGAGAAACTGTTGGGCACCAGAAGCCAGCAGCCACTCATGGACTCCCTCTTCCTCCTCATGAGCCCCGTGCCTACTGGCAGTTGAGGCTGTACTGGCAGAACCTTGGTCTGGTAGAAATGAGCTCTTGCTTCTTGAGCAGCTATGGCTCTGTCCTGTATTGTATTTGTATGGAGCACTGCTTCGCACACTCTAGAAATAGGGTTCCCCAGTTCCCCCAAACAAGAGAAGCTGTGATAAAGGGAGGGCAGCTGCCTTCCTAAGACCACACAGAAAAGGGGTACAAACCCAGCACTGAGCTCAGACTGGCTTCCAAGGACTCTTTATGGTGTGGGCACCCCTGGTCTACACCAATTGCCTGCTGTCCCCCAGAAACCAACACAGAGCCAAACCTTCACAGCATCTGCTTGTAATGACCAAATGACCTACACCCTCCTCCCCACCCCTGGGCTAAGGGACTTTGGTACCTCAGGGAGAGGAGCCCCAAAGTGACAGATGCCCTTGGAGCCAGGAAGCTGCTGACCCCATGATCTTTCCCTAGGAGGTCCCTCTGCATACAAAGGTCTACCCTGCCCCTATGCTTCCTGTGTTTTGGCCTCCACCTGCCTTCTGACTAAGGGCAACACGTTTATCCTCTGCTGCATGGCTTCACTCATGATTCTGTTCATGATTGACCAGAGTTGCTACCCACACGATGAGATCCTGGAGTCAGAGAACTGGAAAAAAGTGGTTTATATGGGAGGTGAGTTCAGATAACTGCCACCAGATGTTTACCGTCACAGGGTCTCATAGCAGCTTTGTCCGTGCACTTTGTCTCCTGCATTTCTCACCATCAATGTTATCCAACACAGTACATATTTACTATTCGTTAATGTCTGAAAATACTAAGTGTACTCACCTCCATGGGGGACATTTTCTTTATGCTCGAATTTCTGGTGCATAGAATTAGGCTGTGCTCAATAAATACCTACCTAATGTTAATGAGTTCAGTAGAATTTAGGGAATGTGTGCCTATGTGCTAGGTACAGGGAGTCAATCTGGTACTAGACAGTCCTTGTCTCAGGTAAGGAGAAAGTTACTGAAAACCAAAACAAACCAACAAATAAAAATGGCCAAAATAATTGGAAACAAACAAAACTGGGTACAGTGGCTTGTATTTGTAATTCCAGTTCCTGGGAGGCTGAGGCTGGAGGATCATTGCAAATTCAAGATATAGTGAGTTTCAGGACTGCCTGAGATATAGAGTGAAATTCTGTCTAAAGCAATAAATAAAGTAACTACAAACAGTTGATGCTCTGGGAAAGTACAGGGTGCTCTCAGAGGGTGACTCATTTAGACTGAGATGACGTGAGAGGAGGAAATGCTCTTTATGTTTAAGTGAGATTGGAAAGATGAGCTCACAGATGAGTAGGAAGGGTGGTTCAGGAGAGGACACTGTTTTGTGATGGCTGGGAGGCCAAGAAGGTGCTGAAATGTTAGTGGAGCAGTGTGGCTGGAACTTGTGGGGGAAGACCCAGGTAGCAGGTGATAGATGGTCAGGGCAGCAGCTTCCAGACAACCATTGGACTGCAGTGTGGACAACACACAGCAGGTACCAGGAGGAGGTGTTCAGATGGGAGGTGGTGGCTTGATGGATGAAGAGAGGCAACTGGGCTTGAGATAAGTATTGGAACTAGGGTTGACATTGAGGGAGGAAGTTCAAGTGTAAGCAGCTGAGCCTAGGTTCCAGACTTTGGAGATGCTTGCCGGAGTTAGGGCTTCCTTCAGGGAGTATTGGTTTTTCTTTTATAATGTGTGCAGTGAACAAGACAAGCATCCCTGGGGCTGGAGTTTCTCCCATTATTTCTTTGCTGTGAATCCACTCTGGGTTGTAGGGTATGATTCCTTCGGGTGTATACTTTATGTGGCATTAGTACAGTATGCTTAACCAAGTTCTGGTGTGCTGGCTCTCCTGTGCCTAGACTGAGGCAGAATGGTGAGGAGAGTCTGGGTTTGTAGCTAAACATACCTCAGTTGAAGCTCTGACTTCTGCACATAGTTGTATAAACTTGGGCTAACACCTCACCATTTTGAACTCAATTTTCTTCACCTATAAATAAAGCTCCAAGTTGCTAGCTTATAGCCTCACTGAGATTGAATGAGGCAATGAGGTAGTTCTCTGGTGGCTCCTGGGCTATAAATGGCAATTGCTGCTCCATCTTTTCTTTCTTTTTTTTTTTTTGAATTTTTTTTATTTTATTAAGATTTATTTATTTATTATGTATACAGTATTCTGCCTGCATGTGTCCCTGCAGGCTAGAAGAGGGCACCAGATCTCATTGCAGGTGGTTGTGAGCCACCATGTGGTTGCTGGGAATTGAACTCAGGACCTCTAGAGGAGCAGTCAGTGCTCTTAACCATTGAGCCATCTCGCCAGCCCCTGCTCCATCTTTCTACCTCCCCTCTCCTAGCTCATAGCAACGGTTTCCCTCAGAGGTCACTGTTCCTGGAGTGTTCCCCTTTGTTCAAAATAAACCATACACTTAGCATAAGACTCCTGGGTCGCTTTGCTGTGTGAATTAAGGAGGAAATGGCACCTCATAGATTCTGACACCAGTTAATGTCAGTATTGTGCACACTTCAAAGTGGATGCTGTTGATCTTCCGCTTGCCTGGGGGACAACTGGTTACCTCAGATTGAAGACCCCTCTGCCTACAGAGCTCCAGACTTCAAGAAGCTGCCCATGGCTACTTTTGGAGAGATAATGCCATCTATTTTTTAGGACAGTTTTGGCTTTAAACATTGCCTCCTTGCCTCAGCAGATCAATGACTGCTCTCCAATTGCAGTATTCAAAACTCTAGCACATCTTAACTGATTCTTGTCCCCAGAAATGACCTTTTGTTAGTTGGGTCACCTGTCACGATCTAGCAGGATTTCACCAAATACATGGTGGTCAGGTTGGGGTTGTAGCCCGGTTGGAAGAGTACTTGCTTAGCCTGCACAGACCCCTGGGGTTTGATCTACAGTACTGCACACACTGGCTGTGGTGGTGCATGCCTGGAAGCTCAGCACTCTGGAGGTGGGTCAGAAGTCCACAGTCCTCCTCAGCTACATAGCAAGTTTGAGGCCAGCCTGTGTTACGTGAGAACCTGTCATGAGACTATTGTTACCCCATATTCTTATTAACTGAGGAAGACTGTCTAGTTTTTAAATGTCAGGCCTCTGTGTAGGTTACTTCCCCTCTGTCATCTATGAGGAAGATAGATGCAATTCTAAGTCATGGGAGTATTATGAAGTGAAGCAATTCACATCGGTAGTACCTAGCAGAGTAGCTAGTACTGAGTAGATGTGCCACTAATTTTGGAGTCCTTATGCCTGATAGTGTTTCATCTGCAATTCAGATGGTCTTGGGAGTACCTGACTAGATCCAGGCTCAGCAATTTGTTAGCAGCGGCCTCAGGACTCAGCATGTACTCATAGCTAAAACCGGTTAGAACACAAGGATGTGGGCTGGTGACACATGACTTTAATCCTAGCACTCGGGAGGCAGAGGCAGCTGGAGCTTGAGTTCGAGGCCAGCCTGGTCTACAGAGCCAGTTCAAGGACAGCCAGGGCTAGAACAGAGAAACCTGTCTTGACAAACTGAAACAAACAAACAAAAAGAAGAAACAAGGATGTGGCTCAGGATCAGCAGAGGGCAAAGGTGCATGGGAAGTGACCACGAAATGAGATGCGGATTCCCAGAGTCCTCTCCAGGTGGCATCAGAGTCACACTCAATTCCTCAAGCCCTGAACTGCAGTCATTCACATGAAGCACTGTCTTCCAGGGAAGGTCATTGGAGACTCACTTAGGGACCCTCTGCCTAGCAGGTACCGAATTCCAGACTCCAGAAGGATAGTGGCTGCTCAGCACAGACCATGGACTTGCACAGTCTAGGCAAAGCGAGCCACTCTGCTTACTCAGAGATCTTGGTGTGAGAGCTGAGTTCATTCTGTAAGCAGTCTCAGGCATGTAACATTGCATGTTAAACTCCAAACAATCAGGAAAAAAATTTTCCCCTAGAAAAAGTTCTGGTCAACTTGATTCAGTCTTGGCCAGGACTTGGCTTCTGGTCTGAGATCAACAGAATGGACCCTGAGGTTGCATTAGCTTCCAATTAAGGGCTTACATATACTTACTAAACTGACTAAACTGACCTTAAACATGGGGCTTCTGCCTCTCTTGGTGCTGTTTCCTCAGCTCTGTGAGTGACCTGTGAGGGACAGAGGGTGGGGTAGGAGCCATGTGAGGCACTTCATGAAACTGAGCGTCTGCTTCTCTCTTTACAGGTGTTATCATGCTGTTCCTCTCCCCATTCTCACTCACCGCCTTTTACTGCCTCATCTGGTCGCTCTCCTACATCTTCTTCCCAGATGCACTGTGGGGCAGGGGAATTTGTATTAAGCTCTAGCAAGGAGGAAACCACAGCTTCACCACTCCTGCTGGCTCTGTGGGCTCTGCACTTAACATGCTGGATCAAGACCTGCCTCATCCTCACTAAAGCTTTCCTGGCACCTGTGTTCTCATACGCTATCTCTTGTCTTGAATCACAACAACCCACAGTGGGCCCAGAAGCCTTTGCTTTCTTCTTATTCAGGGTTCAGACTACCTTTTGGGTAATACTTGAAACAGGTTTTTCTGTTTGCCTTTTTTTTTTTTTTTTTGGTTTTTTGAGACAGGGTTTCTCTGCATAGCTTTGTGCCTTTCCTGGAACTCACTCTGTAGCCCAGGCTGGCCTTGAACTCACAGAGATCCACCTGCCTCTGCCTCCCGAGTGCTGGGATTAAAGGTGTGCGCCACCACCGCCCAGCTGCTTTTTGTTTTTTTGAGACAGGGTTTCTCTGTGTTGCCCGGGCTGTCTTGGAACTCACTCTGTAGGCTGGTCTTGAACTCAGAGATCTGCCTGTCTCTGCCTCTTGAGTGCTGGGATTAAAGGTATGCACCACCACTACCCATTTTGGGTAATACTTGAATCAGTTATGTAGGATAAACTTTTGTTTCCAAGATAAGTTTGGGCTGGGTTTGAGTTTCAGCTCAGGATTAGGAGTTCCAGGCCAGCCTTGGATACATGAGATGCTATCTCAAAAAACTGATTGGCAGCCCAAATGCATCACCTGGTGTATTAGTCAGAGTTCTCTAGAGGAACAGAACGGATAGAATGAATCTGTCTCTGTCAGTCTGTCTATCTATCTATCTATCTATCTATCTATCTATCTATCTATCTATCTAT
>CABHPQ010140915.1:0-12226 GCA_902168405.1 Peromyscus aztecus | reverse complement strand
CCACTGCTGCCGCCTGACCTTCTTTCACTCTTTGTCCACTGTCCAAGATTTGAGTTTTCTCCCTGTGCTGATTTTTAAGTCAAATCACCTTTGCGAGGAGGCATGCACGGACAAACGATTCCCATTTGCATGTGTTTGGTGCTTTGTGACCTGTGTGGTTTCTGCTCTGCTGTCTCTTCTCTTAGCAGCTTTGATGTCACTTCTGTCAGGAGGTTGCTCAATCAAGAACAAACAATCTCATTACTGAAGAAAGTTCATCCAAGGCCTTTCCAGTCATTCGCCCTCCAGCCAATCTTCTTCTTAGAAGAAACAATTCTGAACGCGCTTCTCTTCTAGGTGATTACCCAGCATAGTCATGTCTCCCAATCCCTGCCTTTAATTTCCTGTGCATCAGCAGCCCGACAGTTTGCTGGATTAAAGGCGTGAGCTGCTGCTCACCGGCTGGCTGACTGGAGAGGCAGGAACGGGAACCATTGTTTCCCCATTCTTTCTCAGAGCAGCTCAGTTTTCACTTCTAAACTCCCATTATCTATCTGTCCATTCATCTATCTACCCACCCACCAATCCATCCATCTGCCACTCCACCAACCCATCTATCCATCCACCCCTACCCCAAACACCCAACCACCCCGTCCATCCATCCAGTCTGTCTGTCCGACCACACACTTTCTCACCCATCCCTGCCACTCCACTCATCCTCCGCCACTTGATCTACCCATCCATTGATCCATTGATCCATTGATCCATTGTTCTATTCAATTTAGTATTCATCAAGTATGGTCAATGCCTACTATAAGCCATTAACTGGCTACCCAAAATCCAGTTTCTACCCTATTTAGGATGGAACAAGGAAGGCAAACAATCTTGTTGGAAAGATGGTACACACTACGAGGAAGAATGCAGCATGATGGGGGCGGGGGAGCCAGCGAGAGTAGCTAGCATTGATTCTCTGAGGAAGAGGCATTAATGATGGAGATGTGCAGGACAATATTGAGTTGGCTAAGTTTTTTTTTAATCAGTATTTGTAGAGCACTGGAGGCCAGGCACTGTGATAACTGCCCATGTCTGGGCACAGAGGAACAGGACAGACACAAGGCTAATCTCGTGGGTAGACAACATGGTGGAGTTAGCTGGGTTGGAGCATTGGGTAGTATTCTAAATGAAGAGTACATGAGAAATGGTGCATATAGCAAAGCATGGTAGAAAACCCAGTGTTTGGCCAGAGGCTCAACCTCTGCCTGGCATTCCCAACCTGTGGAGAAGGGTGATCAAAGCCCAGTGAGAATCTCAAGAGGAAAAGTAAACAGCAACTGTGGGTACCACAACTCAATCACTTGCAGATAATTTCCTTGTGCTTTATACTTGTGGCCATGATGAAGATGACCTTTCACGAACAGCAGGGAAGGCTTCCTGGAGAAAATGGGGCATGTGGGAAGAAAATCTGTCTACCCGATGGCCATGTGACTGATGAGTCAGAGAGCTTTTCCAGTGTGAGTTACCCATTGCCTATAGAAGAACACTTCAAAGAAAATCGTCCATGTCCTACTTTGGAGGCAGAAGCCCAGAGACCGGGAAAGGGAGAGTGTCTGAAACTCAGAGGATCTTCTTCCTAGGTAATTTTGAGGAAAATTATTTGTGTAGTTTCCATCTGAACTGCTGACTGTTACTGACACACACCTTTTAAATGGAGACACACGTTCTACACCATGAAGGATGTATCCCAGGTGCCTGTTCAGTTTTGCCCACAACAGGTCCACTCGGTGCATTTAATTCTTTGTGATTTAGTATTTTATAAAACCTATTTACTTCATAGAGAGTTCTGTATGTTTTACCTAAAAATTAAAGCGCTCTGAAAACCCAGATTTCCTGTGGGCACTAATTCACAGAACATTCTGCTAATGTCCTCTCCCACATGCTGTGTTTGCAGATTGCAAATCAGTATCTCTAACCCCGAGCCTTCACAGCATCAAGAACTACCACATTCTGTTCATCGCATGCCACTATTCAGTTGGTTTAGCATTCATTTCAAGCAGCTTTGTTTCCTGGGATGATCCCAACTTACTCACCACCAGGTCGGGAATACATCCACGAAATCTCTACCGTTTAAATATTAGATGTTTTTTTACGTGCCATCTGTTGAAGGCTTTGCCCTCTCCACAGCACCTCAGTTAGTGACACTAGAAATTTTGGGAGGTGCGTTAACTGGAGGGAGTAGGTCCCAGGAGGGGGTTGTAGGGTGTGTGTCTGCCTCTGAACTCATACTTGGTTCCTAGCCCCTTCCCTTACCGCTGCCTTCTGGCGGCCATGAGGTGAGCAACCTTGCCTCCCCATGCCCTTGCACTGTCATCTGCCTTACCAGGCCCAGGAACAACAGAGTCAGCCAGCATGGCATGAACCTCAGAGCCATGGGCTAAGTCTTCCTCCTTTAAACTATTTCAGATATTTGTTACAGCAGCGAAATGTGTTAACACACTGTTTAAGAACGACATTCAACCAACAGCAAAGTCCATCATGACCCGTCATTCGGCACCTGTCATCTTAGACAAAGGCAGGTGAAAGTCACAGGCATGTTGTCATTTGGCGGCCCTTCAGATCCAGGTGATGTAGTCAGTAACTTTTTCAAACTTTCAGCTGAGATCACACTCATGTCCACCATGGAATTACTCAAAAGATGTCTTCATGGGGCTGCTGGATGACCTGTGAGTTCTGTTCTAGGGTCAGCTTCCTCAGCAGTGAGGGTACCACTTTTCCACAAGAGCTAGTTGGGGACTGCTCCAAGTCAGTTACTGGGCAACACTTAGCCCTCTTCTAGAGCTATCTATGAACCAGTGCCTGGGGCCGGAATACTGCTCAGTCTCAGAGTCACCTAGGATAATGAAGGGGAACCCCATGCTGTATTCCTGTCTGGAAAATGGTCTCTCCTTTCTCCAGGTAGTCAGTTAATGAATCTATCCAATATTTAGCTCTGACCACCTGGATTAACATGTTTCAATCTTGAACATATATGGCTTTAAAAAAAAAAGAAGAGCATGAACTTCTCACGGAGGAATAGTTAATGTTAACCTCGATCAAGATTATTTCCATATTTCAGCAAATACTTATCAAGGCTTTTACAGGCTGGTCAGGAATGTTACAATCCCCTTTCTAGGGAAAAGGTGACCGGAGGTTCAGATCTTTTGAACAGAACTGGCCTTTAAGGCAGCTCAGCAGGTAGAAATCCTTACAGCCGAGCCTCAGGATCCAAGGTTGCTCTATACTCCCCCCCCCACCCGCATGGTCCTAAAAATCCTTACAGCCGAGCCTCAGGACCCCAGGGCGAGTCCCGAGACAGGCAAGGTCTCAAGGGAAGACTATAACCAGCTGTCCTCTGACCTCCACACGTGCAGTGAGGGGTCTGACCACACACATACATCTATACTAAGCAAATTTCTAAAAAATAGCTTGTCTTCTGTGGATATTCCTTTAGGTAGAGAACCCTTCAGTTTAACCAGCATCACTAGAGCTGGGGTGTGGTTGAGAAGTAGAAGTGCTTGCCCCACAGTATGAGGCTAAAGTCCCAGCTCCACAAGGAAGGAATGCATGAACGAGTGAGCGGACAGCTCAGTGACAGAGCTGGTCAGCAGGGCTGACGTCATAACGCCACCTGCCCAGGGGAGGCGCTGACATCATAACGCTGTCTGCCCACCTTACCGAGGAGGTGTTGACGTCATAATGCCATCTGCCTACCTTACAGAGGAGGTGCTCAGTTTTAATTTCTGTTTTATCTGTTTGGCCCCTTCCTGAGTGATGTGTGCTTGACATTCTGAATATAACATGACAGCAGGAGTTGACAAATGAATGCATATTCCTATGACTAGTCCCAGGAAGAAAATGACAAACAACTTTTCCAGAAGAGCATATTGTGCTGATTTATTATAGAATGCAGTTAAAAAAAATATCTTTGAGGTGGGCCTCTCGGCTCAAAAGCACTGGGCTAGAAATACTGGGACAGGATGCGATGGTCTCTCCCTTGCTGGCCTCCTCCCCTGAGCATTGTAAACAGGGTTTGGAGAACATTCAATCCGTTTCTCATTGCGAACCAATGGAAAACTGAATGCCAACACATATACTCCCCAGAGGAGACCACTTTCCCAACTCCCAAAGCATGCATTGTTAATTGGCATTAGGTTATTTCCCAGTGACAAACTTTGTAATGGCATTGTAAGACCAAAATAGAAGACCTATTTACCAGACACACACGATGACTAGAAAAGGGGAAATTCCCAGATGCTCACCGAGTGTCACGGTCCATCTGGAATGGAAGGGGAAAGGCACTGTGTCCCTCTAGCAACACACGGCTACGACTTTACATGCTCCAAATTCATCCCGTTAAACACACGACAGTAATTTCTACCACATACAAGTCACAGGTAGCTCGAGACTCCTGCCCTCTATTCTCACCCAGGTGCACGACAGGTAATAAGATATGCTCTTGGCTTTATTTACAAGTTTATCTTCACGTTTCAATGGGTGAAAAACTGTCTCAACCAACAGTTCCCAAAGAGGTTTCTGGCTGAAATTCACGCACAAACCACTACATGAAAGAAACAATGGAGACTGATGTCTGAACCCGAACGCCTAACCTACACCTTCCCTCCCGTCGACACTGGGCAGCACAACTGCTGTCCTCTCCACCACATAAGCTAAACTCTACACAGGAACTCAAGATCAACATCTTTTGCAAGAAAGCACAAGTGACATGGTGCACTGGACAGGGTGACATGTGGCCGTCACAGGTGCGACCCCACGTGTGGGTGCTGTTGCAGAGAGGGCTAGGGACCAGGAACGGCCAGTTTGCCAGAGCTTCTCCAGTTTCCCAAGATGGAAACCACAGCGTAATTCATACACGAACAAAGGTTAGTCTTGGAACCCAGTAAAATACATGCATGAACATCAGAACATGAGGGGAGAGATGAGGACAATTTCCACAGGCGCTGGGGTTGTCCCATAACCTTTCTGTACTTCACATGTGGTGGCTTTGTGGGGTGCCTCTGCCTACCAGCGGGGGCTGGACCCTCAACGCTGGCTGCAAACAGAAATCTCTCCCTGTCCTTGGCAAAAACAGAACCTAGAAAAGAGTGAGTACAAGACACTATCATTACCAGTTTCCTCAAGATGTCCCCAAATGTCCTTGTGTGATTACCACAAACTCAGTGAATGGCCCAAGGCATTCCCAGGTGCCATGGACATGGACTGAGGTGCAGTATCAGAACAAGGAGATGAAGCCTTGATTCTCGTCTGAGCGACATGAACTGGAATTTCTGCCACAGTGGTCACGGCTGTCACCTCCAAAGCTATGACCAGCCACCTGCACAGTAAAAGATTCCTCCCTGTGAGTAGGGTTCAGAACGCGCCGTCTTGGTCTGAGAGCCAGTTCAGCTGAGGTGGATAGGCGTGTACTCTGGCCTCCTTGTCTGGATGATTTTGGGCTTGGGTCTCTTCATTCTCTCCATCTCCTCCTCCTCTTCATTCTCTTGGTCACTCTCACACACATGGACCACCACACTGGGAGTGGTATCTGTGGCTGCATGCAGCTCATACTTCTCGCCTGGGGAAGGAGACAGCTCCATGGTAACTAGGTAATCGGTAACTAGGGAAAGTCCTTGAGCATGACATGCAGGTACGTGGGACTGGCTGAGAGACCACTACAGAATGGCTTTCAGTCAGGCACTGAGGCAGGGAGGGAGAGCGTGAATGTGTGGTGTTAGTCAACCCTTCCTCTCCTGTCCACCCAGAGGGCTCACATTAGCATTCTCCAAGAACTGTGTGGGGAGCATCAGCTCAGGGAAAGGACAGGCCCAGACCACTCTGGAAGCAAATGTCCTGAGCCTCCCATGCAAGGCTTCCAGCCGGGGCTCCAGAGCACACCAGAGAGGAGGGGTAGGGAGGTCCTACGGGCACACATACGTGTGGCTGGCTGCCTTGGATCTGTCCAACCTCCTCATCCCTTCCTTAGTTTGGAGTTGGGGTTTTCTGTAGTATGGGCTAGCCTCAAGCTCAGTCAGTAGCTGAGGCTGACCCTACACTTCCACTCCTCTTGTCTCTGCCTTCCAGATGCGCCAGAGGCGCTGCACCGCCATGCCTGGTTTTCATGGCATCGGCGGCCAAACTCAGGGCTTCACACACGCTGAGCAAGTACTCCACCCCCGGGGGACATCCTCAGCCCAGCTCTGCTGTTTGTTCACTCATTCATTCTCTCTTTCTTGTATCAGCTATCAGCTGGAACTGAGAGTGCTGTTCTGGGCTAGCCTGAGCTTACCCAGGCTCCATCACATTCACATGGCTCTGCTTCAGCAAGGTTAGGGGGAGCCTTCTGTCACTGAGAAAGGTGGCTGGGAAGGAAGGGTCTGGGACATCCGTTGAGGGAGTCTGCACTGGCTGCTGACAGGAGGCAGCATGGCGGGGTGGCTGCCGTGTGGAGTGGGGGTGAGGGGAGACACCTGTACCTGGGGATGGTGGGCATGCTGTCTCATTCCTTTGCGCCCTTTGCCTCTTCTCTAAAACGGGGCAACTGAGGCAGCAAGGGGGCCAGTTCGTGAGAGAATGTGTTCACGACATCCAGCAGCAGGCTCATGACACACATGCCTGACAAATGCCCCCCAGATTTATGTTTTAAAAAGTGGAGGGTGCTGGGATGTAGATCAAACAAGGGGTGCTTGCCAGCAGATGCAAGGTCCCAGGTTTGAATTCCATTGTTAACTGAGTTCTGAGGTGATGTAGCGGCTTGGTGGGGCCTCCAGCTTCCTAATGTGCTCCTCAGATGTGGAGGCAACGGCACTCATGAAGAAGGAGGCGGCCTGGCCCCTACCCCACCAGAGAGGCTAATAAAATGCTGCTCTAACTGCAAACCCGAAGGAGTCCCAGTTATGAGGGGTGGCTGGAGAAGTTGAAAATGGAGACTTTTCTACAAAGTATCTCCCATTGACCCCAGTGCAGAAGGCTTGGGACTTAAGGCTGTATGTGTGAAACCTCTGCAATCCTGAAAAGCACAGTTAAAACAAAAAATAGAATACAAAACCAAACAGAATGAACTTCACTGCTAAATAGATAAAGGGCAAACTGCTCTGAGAAGGTCGCTTTTATAAGAACCTTCTCCTCAGCCCTGAAGGTGTGCGGGACCCTGGGGTGTGGAGAGCTCACTCATGGCCCTGGGAGGCACGCTGCTACTCTGGTGTCCATCAGCATCCAGTGCAGACTTCTGAAAGGCAACTAGTCCGGGTTCTCAGAGATGGACAGCTCGCCTCACTTTCTGCCTATGGAACAGTCTGGCTCCTTGTCGCAGAGTCCCTCTGCTTCCACACGTAACACCCACAGTTGCTAAACTTCCCTAATGACGCTTGCTAGGAACTGCCAAGGCGAGCCATCTACTTGCTCACACAGGCCATTTCCAGTCTTGACCTTCACGCCACAATTAGCACCAGTAACGTGATTCTCGCTTCGTACCACAGGAGGAATTTCCGTTTAGGCTGTGTCCTCAGAAATGTAATCTTTCAGCTCGAAACTGCTGAGGGACCATGAAAATAAAACCTTTTCCCTAAAGGAACATCAGATCGCTGGTCAAGGAGAAACAAGGAGCTGGTGGACAGCATTTATCCAGCTTGCTGTGTGGCAGGCCGGAGTGATGCTCACATCTCTGCACCCTAGACCGTCCTCCCACCCACCCCTCTGCCAAGCCCTAGTACACAGGAGAGGAGCGGCTGACATCTGACTATTCCTAACACCACATACTGAGCACTTAGCTGCTGCCTGTGGGCCAGGCACCATGCAGAGTGCTGTTTACAGGGTGATGATTTATCTATGGCCCACAGTTCCATTGGGTGAGATCCATTTCCGGCTCTGTCCTCACCATGACCCGTGACTCTCTTCCCACCCATTAGGAAAGCCAGGTATTAGTGATGACTGCAGATGAACTCTCTAGAAGGTTGATCTGTTTTCCCTTTTCAAAATCCAGTTGCTCATCCCATCTGGAACAACACAGTCTGTGGCCTGGGAGTGAGCCACACAGGTCTGCTTGATTGAGCGAACACTTCGGGGACGGTGGTGTAGAAAACCCACAGGCCACTACAGTCTCTCCAGGGAGCACAGACTCCCAGCACCAGAAGCAGCAAGTGGAAGAATGCAGCCTTCACAGAACACATCTGCAGGGGGCCATGTGAGGCGCCTTGTGTCAGGACAATCTCTCCACACCTCCCAACCCCTTGACCACCTGAGGGCGCTGCTTACCTGGCCCCAGCTTGGAGATAGCGTATAAAAGGTCGTAATTTATGACTGGAGTGGCATCTTCCACTTGTTTCCAACCAACGGGCGGAGAGGCGGGAGGAGAGATGAGAAACTGCTTGTCTGGATTGGGTGGAGCCAGGTGTGGACTTCCTATGTGCAATGTCTGAGGAGAGAGATCAGTTATTGTTATGCCGAGAGGGAACCATCAGCAGTTCATAGCAGTTCATGGAAGCCTGTGGGAGGCAGGCAAACGACAGGCCAACGGCCAGGTGATTCCACGAGGAACCCTGAAGTGGTCTGTAAGGAGGTAAGGGAGGCCTGCCCTCTGGTGAAAACAGCTGATGGGAGAAAGGACTTCTCCGGGCCCACAGTTAGGCGGGGGGCACGGCAGAGTTCACAGTGGCTAGGAGCTGTAGAAGCATGGGGCCTCTTGCTACACGGTGCCAACCAGGAAGCAGAGAGAGCTTCATCCAGAAGTGGAGCTGGACTCTAACCCCTCAGTGTCCACCCCGGAATGATCCAATATCTTTCGTGAGGCCCCCACTTTATAAAGGTTCCCTAACTCCCCAGACAGCATCACTGAGGACCCAAGGATTCCATTTCATGGTCAAACCCTACCAGTGCCAATCCGGTGAGAGGCCCCTCCAGGGCTGTGAGCCTCGCACTGCACAGATTACGCCTGCCCTAAACCAGCAGGAATGAAGAGACACTTCAGGATAAATGAAGCCACTTCTGTTGAGGGCAGAGGGATCTCAGAATGATTTCTGTGAGGCCCAAAGGCTAAGTGACATCTTAGGGCCTGACAAGAACTGGCTTTGCCTTGGGAGTAACATTCTAGAACCTTCTTCCTCTTCCTTGGCAATCTACCTGTCCCTGTTACAATATCAAACGGAAGTTGGGAGCTGCCTTGACGGCGCACCTGAGGTTGGCAGGATAGAGGGCAAACCCGTCCGCAGTTCCCCTCTGCACCTCAGCTAAGAGAGGGTCTGGGCCATCTGGTAACTGTCTCAGGGGCCCATCCTCCCACCTCAGGACCGACAACCCTCTGCTGATTTACATACTGGCTACTCACAAAGCCAGGGCTGCTGGAAGCCATGAGAACCTGTACCAGCTGGAGATCTCTCTTGATGGGTCACTAGCCTAATCCCTGAGAAATTTCACAGAGATCCAGTGCCCAAATCCCAGTGTACCAGGGTAGCCTGCAATGGTGCCCCACTGCAAGCTCCGTGGGTGAATAAGGAGGGTCTGCTTTCCCTCATTCATGGTTCACCCTAGGAAGCTACAGGGCTGCCATCTCTGCGGTTGTTTTCACAAGCACCTGACTCCTCAGAACAGGTGAGAGCCCGAGAATTCAGGGAAGGATTCCTCTTGAGGTGAGCGCTTGCTTTCCAGTGTCTGACATAATCAGCAATAAGATGCTTTGCTGTGGAAGTGCTGGGAGGGAGGAACCTGCCTCACAATGAACATACTCACCTGAGCAAAATATAACTTCATTTCCTTCCCCAGAAACTCAGTCTTATGCAGCTGCAGCCTGGCATCAGCTGCAGATAAGGGATTGCTGAAGTTTATTCGGACACGCTTGAAGCTCTTAAAATACTGGAAGGTGATGTCCTTGTCATACGTCCTGAAGAGGGATTCAAATTTGGCCTGAAAAAACACAATATCAATAAAAGGGTTTAAAATTCATCTACTTGTATCCCTAGTCATTGCCCTCCTTGGTGAAGAAACGAGTTACCAGTCATTTCAAGGACTCCAAATGTGTGTGTGTGAGAGAGAAGCCTGCCTCTTCCAAGGGACTCTGCTGCCTGTCTGTCTGTTTTGGTGCTGGGATTAGGGGTTGGGAGGCCTTGCCCATGGCTAAGCATGTGCTTGCTCCACCATGAGACTAACTCAGATGATCTTATAAGAAGGGAAGAAGACAGGGTTTATTATAACAAACTCATTTAACCAGCAGGACAATTATCACTCCTTTTGAAAGTGGGATAAGCTAGCTAGGCGGTGGAGGCGCACGCCTTTAATCCCAGTACTTGGGAGGCAGAGCCGGGCGGATCCCTGTGAGTATGAGGCCAGCCTGGGCTACACAGTGAGATCCAGGACAGGCACCACAATTACACAGAAAAAGCCTGTCTCGGAAAACAACAACAACAACAAAAAGTAGGGTAAGCGTTTTCCAAGGAGGTCAGTCATTATCTGGAGCCTGATAGTCCCATGACCCTCTGCTGTCTAGCCAACTCCATCCAGAGTGGATATTGTGTTCTGCAAATATTTCTTTATGGCTCAGGGTCCTGCAGCAAATTTGAAGGGGGGGGGACTTCTTTAAAAAGGGAAGAACAAAGGAACCATGACCTTAAAAAGAAAGTCTTACTATTCCTTAAAGGAAGCTCTCTGTGGACTCCCACAGTGGGTTTATCTCAGTCTGTTACTTTTTAACTTTCTGAAGGAATACTGGTTTAAAGTGTAATGTGGCGCAGATGGGCCGTCTGCATGCTGGCCATGCTGTCATGCAGGTACACGCCTCACTCTGGTGTGGTAAGGGCTGCTGAGAATTAGGAAATATCATGAGCTGCTAGCGTGGAAAGCCCAAATTCTGGGATTACAAACTTGGCTCTCGGCTTCTGGAAAAACCTCATCAGCCTCCTGAGAAGGGCCGGGGAGCCCCACCCTTTCCTACAGCACTGTGTGGGGATGGGGGCTGTACCTCCTAGGGACTCCAGAAGATTCTGGGAGTTTTTAGAAGCTAGGTGGTTTTTGAGTTTCTTTCTACAGGCTAAACACTCAGGACAGTTTGTGGGGACTTCTGAAGGCAGTGGTGAGAAGGCAGCTGACAGAGATCCTGGGTCCTGAGCAGTGCTCACGTCTGCATAGGAGGACAACTGAGGCACAAGAGGGCACATGGCTTGTTTACAAGCCTACCCTGGAAACACTGAGGGACGTGTAGATAGACAGGAGTCAGCCATCTTTGGGACTAGTCTAGAGGCTCCACGCCTGTTCCAGGTGGGGCACAGCAGAAAAGCAGCCTCTTCTCTCTGAGGCAGGTGGCTGGCTAGGGGAGCCCAGATGCCTCCCCAGCGTGCTCTCGGTACACTCTCTGGCTTTTCATAAGCTGAGGAGCGTTTCTCTGACTTTCCCACTATAGGCTCTGCAGAGGTGGGCACTGAGCAAGGCAGAGCTGACACTGGACCTGGATCTCACCAGCTGGGCGACTCCTCTCCTGCATCTCTCTTAGGCACTGCGCAAGTTTCTGGCATAAGGGTCTCTTGGCAAAGCTGGGATTTCGCATGACCTCATCAACAGGCCCTGTGACTAACTGTAGTTTTGAAGTTATGATTCAGGATTTGGGAGAGATGACTTGGTGAATATTTTTAGAACGCAAGTCAGGGCTCAGAAGCAGAGTACCAGAGAACACACATTATTGCTAAATCCACAGCACCACGCACTTCTGAAATAATCTCATTTGTTCTAATAGCAGACACCCAGCTGCTGCCCTTGTTGTATAGGAGCTCTACTTAATTAAGAGACAATGAAATGATTTCACTTCTCAGGCTAATGTTCAGCACATCAAGTCTGTAGTCCGCCTATGAATAGAATGTGTTTCACAATCCATCAAGTTAAGAAGCTCTGTCCCAGTTTTTCAAACATTCTACACAATTAGCTGACTATGATTAAACCCTCTACACGTCCCAATATGGCTTGAATACAAAGCGCACCACACAAACACCATCCCCACAAACAGAACACAGTCAATATCCATTCATGATTCTTAAGGCTTGATAGTAACTGATGGGGAAAAAAAAACTCTTTCGATTTTTCCAAATAGGGAAGAAAAGTAAAGTGATTAAGACGACTAATTATCTCCATGAGAGCTGCTATCTCATCCCACAGAGTTTTACTATTTGGTATGCTTGCATTTTTCTCCAGCCTCCGACTGGAGAACAGACCCTGGCCATTACTGCAAACACGCAATCCA
>CABHPQ010140911.1:0-10488 GCA_902168405.1 Peromyscus aztecus | reverse complement strand
ATACATTGCATGTGCTTACATGTGTTGGTCAGTGGTGGGTGTCTTCCTCTGTCATGGTTCTCTTTGGTGGTGTGAATGAGAAGGTCTCCCATAAGTGGAGATGATTGACTACTCGGTCCCTAGTTGGTGGCACTGTCTGTGTGATGTGACTTTACTGGAGGAAGTGTGTCACTGGGGGTGGTCTTTAAGAGTTTAAAGACTCACACCATTTGTAGTTTGCTCGTCCTGCTTCCTGTGATTGTTGGCAAGCAGCACTGTGATTTTTCTTTGGAATCAATATCTCCCCAGGTTGCACTTAGCTCCTCAGGGACAAGCCCTTACATTGTTCTTCCCTCTGACTGGTTGGAGCCCATGATGTAGAGCAACTCAGTAGCTACAAACTTATAAGCAGAATATAAAGATAAATGCCACCATATCAATAAGATCTTCCCTGAATGCCTTCCTTAACATTTTAACCCACCTCCATGCCCTGTCTCTGTTAATGCTTAAGTGGTTTGCAGAGAAGTTCTCACTTTCTCCTTACTAAGAACTTTTAGTTGCCTAGAGCAGCTCACCTGCCGCTCACTCACCTTCACTGAACTCTCAGCTTCATACAACTAGAGGTTTTGTCTGTATTGTTCATGAAAGCATCACTCCTG
Organism: Peromyscus aztecus; assembly: GCA_902168405.1. Lineage (NCBI taxonomy): Eukaryota > Metazoa > Chordata > Mammalia > Rodentia > Cricetidae > Peromyscus > Peromyscus aztecus. The sequence goes on along the minus strand of CABHPQ010140911.1, from coordinate 9,850 downwards.
GAAGGGTGCTGGCCCAGGGAAGTCCTTTGTGATGGTTGTTGTGATGCTGGCAATCAGACCCAGGGCGTTGTGCACGCTAGGCAAGTACTTCACTACTCTGCTCCTCACCTCGCTTTATATCTCATTGTCCATCAATGAAGCATGAATATACATGAGTTTGGAACTGGGTAAAGTAGCCAAAGTGCCCTTCACAGGTTTTTTTGTTTTTTTTTTTTTTTTTTTTTTATTTCCCGTAAATTAAGCAATGTGTGGCGATGCTTTGCCAGATACGCATGTTTGGTGATCAAAACCTTGCAGCCTTGCCTGAATGCTTCCAAAGAACTCTGGGGTAGGCACTGAGTTGGTAGTTTACATCAATAAAGCGTGTGCACTGTGCTGGGGCCACCTGGCCAATAGCAGGTATTATATACAAAGATATGATAAAGAGACTCTCTGCCCTCGAATAGATTCAACAGGGATGTTTTTTAAAGCATATCCTGCACCCAACTATTGGTTTCAGTCCTTAAGCACATAACTTGCCTCCATTATCAGTTCTGGGACTCGTTGAAGGCCATGTCCTGATTTCTGTAGGTCCTACCTTTCTGCCACAGATTGCCTAATTTTTGAACTTTTAAAGCATAGAGTGCTGCTTTCAGTGTCATTTAGTCATTTCCCACAACTCTCCATCCGTTTGAAGTAGCTTTTAAAGTTGCTTGAACTACTGGGTAAGAGGACACTGGATTTCTATTTTTGTTCGACAAAATAGATGGAAGGCTTCTTAGAATCAATGCTTCAAATCATACAACACACACTCTTACTATTCACCTGGAGATTTTTTTTTGTAAGTCATTATTTGATGTCTTTCCAAATAAGACAGTAAGATTGGAATCAAATATGCAAAAAGATATGTGATCTTTTTATAAAATTTCAGAGAGATAACAGAGATTGAAGAAGAAAAGTACCAATGCAGGAATTCAGGAGACTTGGCCCTTAGCAGCTCTGGCAGTTACTAGCCCTGAAAGTCCCAGTTTGTTTGAATGGTAGGCTCTCCTACCCCCGCTCACAAACTCTAACTCTCATGGAGAGCAATACAGGTCTTAGAAGGAAAGCTGAAAGTGTGCCCATTCCAAAAGGCTGCCCCAATTTTGTTGAACACTAGAGAATAATGGTGGGCTGGTAGGAAGAAGTGCTTTGAAAGGCCCTGGAGCTCATTTTCCCAAAGTGCTTTGCATGGAACTCTGCTTCAGTGAGATGTTCTTAACTCTTCCTCCAGTCCTTCTCCGTAGCTCAGAGACTCAGAAGCCACACAAATCTATCTTATGATGATTTGTCTAGAGTTCATCCTGGAAGCTTAGTTTTTGTGTTGTTGTTTGTTCTTGAACTAACAATCCTTCTGTCAAAGCCCATGAGCTCTCCCTCACAGGCATGGCCCACTATGTCTGGCGGAAGTTTAAATAGAAACAAGAAATGAATAAACTTTGTCTTCCTGGGGAAATAATGGGTGACGCTCACTAAAATCCAAAACCTTAAACCCACCTCAGTCGAGAGGAGGGAACATATTAACCACGAAAGATGGACATAAATAGAAGGGGTGGAGGCTGGAGCTAGGTTTGGAGTGTTGCCAGCAAATTTGTCTGCCATGGTTGAGGTGTGAATGCAGAGCCTCCAGCGATGTGGGGAGGTTCTGGGAATTGTAGGAGGTAAGGCACAGCAGGAGGAAGTAGGTTACTTGAGGCATGTCCTTGGTTATATCTTGTCCTGCCTGGTCTCTTCCTTTTATTTCCCCTCTCTGCCTCCTGTCCACCATCAGGTGGACAACCAACTCTGTCTCAAGCGTCTGCTTCCATGATGTTCTGCCCATGTATATAGGGCCAAGCAACCATGGGCAGAACCTTGTGGAACATTGAGCCAAATAAATCTTCCCTCGTTTTGACTTCTTTCAGTCCGTAAAGCTAATATACCATGCTTCAGTTATATAGCTGAGAAAAATCAGTCACCCACTATGCCAATGGGCAATGAACAGGAGGGTGGAGAGAAACTCTACCACCCCATCTCCCGAGAAGCTGGAGGGAGGCCGGGTCCTGCCTTATCTAAGAAGTAGAGGAAAAAAAATACTATAAAACGAAAAATAAAAAACAGGAGGCAGGGCCTCATTTGAGCTGGGCTCCTTGTGGGTCACCCAGGCTTAGTTTTATGCTACTGGTTATGTTCAGGTCTCCTCCATGTGTTTTTCATTATTCTAGAACAAGTAGTTAGGATGAATTCCCATGGGAAAGACAGAAGTCAAGAGATAAGCTAATTTGTACAAAAAAAAATATTTGAGGCCTTGGCTCCAATCACATCCTCTAATACTCTATTGCCCAGAGCAGGTCACGTCACCAGGACCAACATCAGTGAGGGTGGGAAACATTCTTCACCTTCAGTGGAGGCCACTGCAGTGACTGGTATTATTAATCTGAATTTTCACAGATGCACTTTGAAAAGAGTATTGGCTTTTGATTAAATCCTGGAAATTTTAGACATTCACAAGGTATAGTAGCATGTTGAAAGCTTTGGGATATTTGTTTTATTTTGCTTAGCACAATGCTCCCCAAATTTATGTAACTATTCTACTTTGCAAAGAGTATTTACCTTCATTTCATGGACCACCTATATTTGCTGAACATGTATTGGGAAGTTCCATTCCAGAGGATGCAATTAAACAAAATCAGATGCCCTAGCTTGCATCAGGGAGAGCTTCCTTGGACGTCTGGCTTGGAATCCTTTTAAAGATTTGGAGTTCTTGGGTGGGCAGGAGTTATGAATCTGGTACTGAAGATGGCTGTGTGACTTGTCTTGACACTGTGATGGGAAAAGACTGGGTGGGCCAGACAGAATCTGGTGGGAGGTTCTCATGATGGAGTCTGCAAAACTCTGGCAGAATATGTCTTGCCATCATTCAGCCAGCCTCTGCTCAGGGAATACTGAGTATAAAGCCTGTAGGTTCTGTAGGAGAAAATCATGAATGTGGGCTTCATAGAACTGTTCCCGCCTTCTCCGAGGCCCAGATTAGTCTTGAACGTATGTAACAATGCCTAGGGTTCTTTTTGGCATAGAATAACATTCTACATTGTATAGGGGTGAGAATATTTTGATTCAATAGTAAGACTGAAGCTCACCCATTCTATACATTAAAGTATAATTCATCGATAAAACAATAAATATGTGGATAAGGAAAGTGATTCAGGAACGTGAAACAGAAGGAGAGAAGCTCAGAGGAGGCATGAAGGAAGGAAAAGGCACAGCAAATGTTTTACAGATTAAGATAAGAAATTAAAGACGCTGTCGGCCTTAGTGCCATCTTCCTTGGAACTCCTGCGCCATGAGAGCGAAGCCAAGGAAGAAGAGAACGAGCAGGCTGAGGCGCAAGAGGGGAAAGATGAGGCAGAGGTCCAATAAGCTAGGCTTGTGCACCCGCGAGGCTGAAGGAGCCAGAAGCAAGGGACACTGAAGGCTGGGACTTTGGTGCAAGTTGTTGGACTGTGTGCTACTATCGCTAGAAGTCTTGATGGACCTGGAACATCACCATCGGCTCGCAGAGACCACCTGAGAGACTTTGCTTTCATTACAACCAAAGCATTTCCGCTGGCCCTCTGCCCTGGACCTATGGCATTCTGGACTAGTTCTGTTCTCACTTGTGGCCAAGTGTAAATCGTGTACAATAAACCATCTTCCTCGCTGTCTCAGCTGAAGAATCAAAAAAAAAAAAAAAAAAGATTAAAGACCACGTATGTGTTGATTAGGGTCATCTGAGGACAATCAGGACATTGTGTTAAGATACTTAATCCAGGTTTTGCTTCATAGGATTCAGAGAGAACTGTGTTTGCTTAACACAGACTTTCAGTAAAGAATTTTCACTCCCAGAGAATAAGAGGGGCATTGTCAAAACCCCCACAGAATGTTAGAAGGTCAGAGCAGGCAGGAGGTTAAAGGTTGTTAGGTTGTTTACCCCCATACAACTGTTTTACAAATGAGAGAGTCAAGACACAGAGAAGAAAATGAAGTTTAAAGTTGTTTGGTTGGAAGGGGTATAAGTGGATGCCTCTCTTCCAGCACAGGGTACGCAGGAGGATGAGGACAGTGCTGGACCAAGGGCCTTATTGTGATTGTGTATTTTCTTTCTTTTCTTTTTTTTTTTTCTGTTGTTGTTGTTGTTTTGTCTTTTTTTTTTTTTTTTTTCTTGGTTTTTTGAGACAGGCTTTCTCTTGTGTACTTTTGGTGCCTGTCCTGGATCTTGCTCTATAGACCAGGCTGGCCTCGAACTCACAGAGATCCTCCTGGCTCTGCCTCCCAAGCGCTGGGATTAAAGGCGTGCGCCACCACGGCCCAGCAGATCGTGTATTTTCTTTTCATAGTTAGGTGATACAGCTCATCACACACACTTCGCAAGTGAGGAAGAAAACACAGAGGAGAGATGAGGAGCCAGGACTCAGGTCCACATTGAGTGGGCTGCAAAGGCAGTGTATAGATGCTTGTCTTTCTGCTTCTTTCTGTTGTCATCAAGGGCATCCTGTTTCACAAGGGAGCTGGGGATATACATGGTGTTCAAGGCTGCTTACATAAATCGTTCATCACGTCACAGGCAGAGGATACACTCAGAGAGGTCAGTCTGTTTCCCTTTCTGTTTAGAAGTGGTGTCACTTCTCAGTATTGCCCTAAAAACGGATTAGTCACAGGAGATCGTATAGTGCTTGTATTAGCAGCCTGTACAGTCAGCCTTCAGCACTGATGATAAAATGTTCTTTCGGAGCCTGGTCGGTCTCTGAGTGTTTCTGCAATGTCATCTGTACACAGAGTCCGTCTGAGAATGAAGAGGGTGAGGAGGTACAATGAAGCATGGTGGCAAGTCCCGACTCTGCCATACACTAGAACTTCGGGAGAAGTCATTATGGTTCCAGTGTATGTCAGAGCCAGGACTTCCTACCATTCGAGCAAGTGGCAATAACCACCAGGAATTTTGTAGAGGGAATTCCAGCATGGCAGAAAAGATCTCTTAATTCTTTTTTTTTTTTTTTTTTCATTTTTCGAGACAGGATTTCTCCGTGTAGTTTTGGTGCCTGTTCTGGATCTTGCTCTGTAGACCAGGCTGGCCTTGAACTCACAGAGATCCTCCTGAGTGCTGGGATTAAAGGCGTGCACCACCGCCACCCAGCCAAGATCTCTTAATTCTAAGATTCCAAAATGAAGCCTCGGGGATGGAGTTAGAACCATAATGAGTGACTTTGTGTGTGAATACCATGTTGATGTTTGGGTTCTGAGCTTAGCCTTTAACATCTGAAGAGTCTCACCAGCCTGAATATCGTTTCTGTGGTTTTCCTATTTGCTCTGAGCTGCCACATCTACTGACAGAAAATATTGTCTCTAGCAATATTCCTTTTATTTAAAAAAAAGATTTAAAGAAAAAATTTTTTATGTGTGCATCTGAATGCAGATGCTCATAGAGGCCAGAGGTGTCTGATCTCCCTGGAGTTGGAGTTAGAGATGGTTAAGTGTGGGTGCTGGGAATTGAACTCAGGTTTTCTGTAAGCATGGCACAAACTATTAACTTCTGACCCATCTCTCCAGCCCCTAACAGTTCCTTTCTATTTACTTTTTATTGCTAGTGGAGTGAGAGCCTAGCATATGACCAATGCCAAGCTCATGAACATTTTATTTTACGATAAGTAAAATGAAAGGTCACAAGTTTTCTGTGTGGGATGACTGGGCTCTGAGTACATGCTTTTTGGCAGATCTGTGTTGAGTGCAGAGAGAACACTGGCCTACTGTTTCTCTGTAAGATTTTGGGTTGCTGAAGATACAGTAAGCAAATACTAGATAGCTGGAGAGGCATATGAGTCTTATGTAGTATAATACGACACCAGATATACATACACACACACACACACACACACACACACACACACACACGACATGTGTGTTTATACATGGTATATATGGAAAAACTGAATACAGGTTCTATCAGAGTCCAACAATGAGAAATAGTTGATCATATTTGTGTAAGTAAGTGTGATTATATTTGCAGATCAGCAGATGCACTGAGATTATATGCATCTTGAATAAACCAAAGGTTAAACGTATCAACTCTTTGGGTTCTTAACCCTCCTCTTCCACCCCACCCCTTACTTCAACCAAATTAACCAGCATTTAGACACCTGTTTCCAAGGCGCTTTGCTGCATATTGCCTGGAGTCTCCGTCATTTGTGGGTACAGTTTCAGGGGACACAATGAACCAGGCATTGCTTTTCTAGTCCAAGTGCCGGCACAATAAGCCAAGTTTCACAGGCTGAAAATCAATTTCTTTTAAAAAATTAAATTGCACCTTTTATTTGTATGTGTGTATGGATGCGTGTGCCATGGTGTGCCCATGGAGGTCAAAGGACAAATTTTAGATGTTCTCTTCTTCTACTATGTAGGCCCCTGATATCAAACTTGGGTCGTCAGGCTTGGTGGCAAGTGCCTTTACCCGCAGAGCAAATCCATATTCACTCATGATACAAGCAGTGTACAGTGAGACCAGTGATTGATTTGGATGCCGTATCTGCTGATCTTTAAGCTGTTCCCTTGTTTTCTAGGAGGCTCAGTTTATTTATTTAATTTTTAAAGGTGATGGATACTACCAGTTTACAGCAATTTCTGTACAGGCTAAAAGACTTAATGTCTGCAAAGCACTTCATTTATAGCCCCTTATGTAATAGGTTATCAGTGAAAAACATCCAGCATTTTCATTACTGGGGATTCCACTGACTAAAGCCTCAACAAGAAATAGAGAAGGCACCTTGCAAAATAGAGGATGAAGGGAGATATTCTCAAAGAGCATGGTGCACTTTTTGGACATCCTGCTGTTTTAAAATGGTGAGAATTTGCTGGAGGAAACACGATCTTTGTGTTCAGGGAAATCATATCCTTTCCTGGGGAGAACAGGAATTTCCTTGAGAGGATGCTCCAGACTTTTTTTTTTTTCTTCCTTCCTGTGAGCAGATTCCCTTGTGCTTCTTAAGTTTTTGTTTTCTTGGCATGGAGTCTGTTTTCCCTAATTGACTGTGGGTTTTTCTGAACTTTTCCCCCTTCAGTGTTGGTTGTTTTGGTCTGTGGCAGGAATGGTATTTAGAATGAAGGTATGGGATAGGATAGCCTCTTAAGACTCAAGATACAGCTACAATGGTATTTCATGTCTTAAAAGTTTGTGAAAAATAGTCTTGTCTGTGTGTTTTTGTCTTTGGACTTAGGAAAAAGTTCTTCCCAGCCAGCTACCATGCCTTTGAAGGCTTCAGGGCTTGTGTTTTGGTCTCCACCCTCTTGGATGACTTAGGGAGGTATTTTCCAAGCTCCTTCCTGAGTAAGTTTCCTCAAGTTTGAGCCAAGAATTAGAAAGGACTGTGGCTATCTGAGTGTAAATAGTTGATGATATTCATGAAATGCTGGCTCAAGCTCACAGGGAGGCTGAAGAGTACAGCTGGCTGGCTGTGGAATCTACAATTCCTGGCTGTAGATGTTGAATAGTAGGGTGGAGCATGATTTAAAACGCAGGGGATCTGATGGAGCTTGAGTTAGCTCTTGACCATAAGGTAGATTTAAACCTCCCAAATGACAACTCTTGGCCAAATAGTGCACACAGACACAGACACACACACACACACACACACACACACACACACAGACACACACACAGACACACACATACATTTGTGTAATGTGTTCTGTTTCTTTAAAAACTTTTAAAAATGATTTTAATTTATGTGTGCAGATGTTTTGCCTGCATGTATGTCTGTGCACTGCATGCATGCCTGGTGCTTACTGAAGTTAGAAGAGGGTGCCCAATCCCTTGGAACTAGAATTAGAGAGGGATGTAGGCTGCCATGTGGGTGCTGGGGATTGAACCCTCATCCTCTACAAGCCCAGCCGGTGCTATTAACCACTGAGCCACCTCCCCAGCCCCACGCTGTTTCTTTGCTGAACCCTCACTGTATTCTTGTTGCTGGTGGGAAACCAGCCTGGCCCTGACTGTGCTTGCTACTTTCCATGTGAAGTTGTTAAAGTCTGTCATGTATTTTAAAATTACAATTATTTCTCCAAATATACAAAATGTGTCCAAGAACATCAACTCTGAAAAGAAGACCCATTTCCAGCCAGCATGTCCATCTGTACTTAGATAGTAAAAGTTCAGAAAAATCCAAAGTGCTTATAGGACTCTGAAGCAAGAAATGAGTTGTTGTTTTTTTAAACCCAACATCTCAACTAAGTAACTGACTACTACTGGTGAACAAATATTAGGCCACCAACATCAACCTTTACCTGGCTTTCATTCAAGCTTTCAAACAGGATTATGATCAGATTCATCAGCCCGGATCACTGTCTCAGATTTTGTGTTCTAGGAGAGACCCTTTCCCCAGATGACCTTTGGCTTAGAGAACTTCTGTATGTCTGGGGTATAAAAAGTCAACCCCTTTTTCAGCAACAGCCAGATACCATGGCAGGGAGTACGCAGATCATCATGACTGCTCTGTCTTACGCCAGGGCAGAGAGCCGGGAACATTGAGTTTCCTTTTTACCAGTACCCTTGCCTTTTAGAAGGTAGCTGTTAGGAGTACTTAAAGCAGAATGGATGGCCCTGAAAATTGGGAAGTGAGCTATAAGGCAGCTTTTCTATGTAATTAGCTTTTTGTTTGGATTTGTATTTGCTACTGAGAAAAACTGAATAGGGGTTAAGCTACCCGTTCGCTGAAGCCAACAGTTGCTTAGAATCCTTTGAGGCTGGCAAAGAACACCGTTTCTAGCTATTCCAAAAAGTAGAGCTAGAGAATATGTGAACTGAACTTTGTGTCAGTTACAGTCACTTGTGATTCTTCTTATATTGTAGGCATTTGCTAAGCTCTGCCTATGCTAGTGGGTCTCAACTTTCCTAATGCTGTGGCCCTTTAAGACAGTTCCTCATGTTATGATGATCTCCCAACCATAAAATTATTTTCACAACTGTAATTTTGCTACTGTTGTGAACCATGATATAATATATCTGATATGTAGGGTATCCAATATGTGACCTTTGAGAAAGGGTCATTTGATCCCTAATGGAGTCATGACCCACAGGTTGAGAACCACTGGTGTATAGTTTATGCGTCCAGTGAGAAATACTAACATTGAAACAGTCTAAGCTTGGGAAGCTCATGGTTTTTGTTCCATCATCCCCAGGACCCACAAGCTCAACACTTCAAAATCCAACCATATTGATTGTCAATAAACAATATTTTATGTGTTCCTGATTTTCATTACTATTGCATTCCATTCATTTCCCATTCCTTAACTGTATGTGGGTCATTCCGGAATTTGGGAAGTAGATGCAGAAGGATCAGGAATTGAAGGTCATCCTTGGCTACATAATAAATTTCAGGATACCCTGGGCTACATGAAACCCTGTTTCAGCAGATGAACAGGCAACTGGGTAATGAAACCATGATGCACATACAAATGGGATTTTATTCAGCTATCAAGAAATGATAAATGATGACTTTTCCAGGAAAGTGGATGGAACTGTAGAATATCATATTATGTGAAGTAACCCAGGCCTGGAAAGACAAACCTTGCATGTTATTTTTCATACATGGTTCTTAGCTTCCAAAGGTTAAAGATGTGTGTTTAAGTGGGAGTAAGTGTGAGAAGCCAGGAAAGGGCCCCTGAGATGGGAAACATGAGAAACCTTAACAAAGAGGAGCTGGAAGGTCAACAGAACCCATGCACTATGAAAAATAAAGAGTTATTACTGTGGGGGGGGGGAGGGTAAGGTGGGGGGGGGAGGGCAGAGGGGGGGGGAGGAGCAGGGGATTGTATTAGAACTGAT
>CABHPQ010140906.1:32610-46619 GCA_902168405.1 Peromyscus aztecus | reverse complement strand
TCAGCTTGTGGCAGTCAATACTCTAGTCTCTGACTATATGTTTCCATGGCCTCCATCCTTGTATATCTGTCTTCTTTCAGTTTAAAGACATCTTTTCATTCTAAAACCAAGATGATTCCCACCCTGTAAGCTCTGACTTAATTATATCTGTAAAGACCAGATTTCCTGGGATTACTTCGGAGGTACCAAAGTTTTGAGACTCAGATGTGTATGTGGGGAGCACAGTAGCCATACTCCCAAACTCGACCTTTGGTAATACTCATTTCCTCTTACCCAGCTTCTCTACCATTTTAACTTGGAAAAATCCACCGCAGCTTTAGAACTGAGCCCGAAATCTAACTTCTCCACAGGGCTTTGTCGGAGTTCAGAATCACTTTGTCAGACTCTTGCACACAACTGCTCACAGTACTGCTTCAGGAGAATGTTGAGGTAGAAGTATTTAAGGAACTCTCTGTCTCTGTATGACTTTCTGAATTCAAATTGCCTGGTATTCCCATCAGAGACCTCCATGTGGACACAGTTATATGGTACCCGAACCAATGACTATAGAGGTGTATTGTGATGATCTTCTTGTCCTTGTGTGCAGAGAGGGGTGATGTAATAGGTGGATGGCAACTGCAGTTTCTTTTGCCCCATTCAAGTAGGAGAAGGGTCAGTGTAAACAAGGGGAAATAGTTACACAAATCCCACTAAACTGGAAGCCACAGGTAAAGTATCAGCAGAAGAACATTTTTGAAATATCTGTGCCCCAGTATCAAGATTTTCATTTGTTCAAAATAAAACAGGATGGAAAAGTCTTATAATTCACTGACTGCCAGACATGAGTGGAGCTCAGTAGCTATTCAAACTGTCATAACCATGAGCATGTGATCTGCCTAAAGCCGTGCAGCTGGTCCATGATAGAGCCAGGAACGAAGACTCTAGGTCTCCTCATTCAAAATCTAAAAGGTAGTTGCTTCTAGTATTTTCTGTTGAGACACAACAGATCTGGTCTCCTTTTATGAATCATTCTACGCTGTAATCAATAGTAAAGATGACAAAATTGGCTTTCTTTCAAAGAACAATTTTTTTTTAAATACCTTTGGCACAGATAGCCTAAATTGGGACATAAACAATTACAAATAGCACTCAGATGTAGTCGATGTGTTTTTTTAATGCACAAAACAGCCTGTTTGTTTTCCACCTCATATTTTCATATTATCTTTAATGAGCAAAAGTCAATGTCTCCTGAGCTCACTGGGTCTAAAGGTCCCTAGTACCTCAGGAAGGTTGTGTTCTGATTGCTTCTCCCCACATCAAGCACTCTGTTAACCAGGGTGCAAAACACTTTCCTTGGTGACAAAGGAAACCTCCGGGTCAGAAGCCCTCATCATATTTTTTTCTGTAATCTTTAGATGTGTTGTTATCAACACAGGGATCGTTAGAACCTATTCTTTCAAAAATCACACATACTCATTATCATCATTTTTAGAATAAAAAGTCAGGACCAAAAGATCTGTGCTTGATTTGTAAAATTACATATTTGGAAATCTTTCAGCTATACAAAATTAAATCCAATTTAGCCATGCATTTAGCAAATCAAGGCCTTTCATGGAAAAAGAATGGAATTGGGCTCTCCAGGAAAATCAGGGATGGGTGGTCACTGCAGTGTGCCGTTAGCATTTCAAAAGCCATATGTAAATGATATGTATACATAGACTCGATAATATCCTAAAAATGAGGATTAAATAATGGAGTTGCCGAGCTTGTGGTGTCACTGATGAGGAATGGAGTTGTGAGGAATGTTCAGAATGCTTCCAAGAGCCCTTACAATCTCATGGAAGTGACAAGGACAGCCATAATGACGCTAATAAATGTGACTGAACTCACACAGTGAGCCTGATGCACACCACTGGATTAGTCAGAGGTACCCTTAAGAGGTTGAGGTCTGCCACTCAGTCCTTAAAACACATCTGTGACAGAGATACCAACCATAAAGTTGGTTCTAATGGCATCTTGATTTACCACTTTTTACATGAAGAAATTGAGGCAGTGAGAAGGAAGAGACATGCCTGAGGAGGCACAGGGAAATAGACACGCTGCTTCCTATCCATATTTCTCAACCTTTACACCATTGTCAAAATGTATTTACATGTCACCATATATTCGGCTAAATAAGAAGTGAGTGAAGATAAGGAAGCCTGCAAGGTTTGGTTAATAAGGTTCCGAAACAGAGTATGGGTGTCAGTCAGGCACATGTTTCCTTTTCTGGCATGGGGTTATTAGGCAAGTTACACAAGGGAAAAAATGCCCACATTTCTAGCTCTTGAAATGACAGGTCCGTCTGACAGCCAAGTCTGCAAACACAACATGAAAAGTTTGGGCAGCCACTCAAGCCCCTGGCACCATGTGGGTGGAACATACTGAGGGCCAAACTATCCTACTGCATGGCCAGGTGCTCTTGCACTGTGCAGGTGCGGTGAGACAGCGGGGTCTCTGGCTTCCTGGCTCCACTCAGATATCTATTCCTGTAACTCTCTTGTCTTCCTAAAACTCTTCTACTCTTTATGTGTGTGTGTGTGTGTGTGTGTGTGTGTGTGTGTGTGTGATTCCATCATGGGGAGCACGGGAGGGGAGCCAACTGGGTTAGAACTCACAAGTAAAATGATGGAAGCTTTGGGAGGGTCCTCTTCAGGGAGAGCACTCCTCTCTTCAGTTTTCCTTCCTCCAGACCTAGGGTTTTGCTCATCTCATGCATTGCTCTTTTAGTATCAGACGTGGAATAAACTTTGATTATGTCCAAGATCCTGATGTTCACAGGAGAAACTCAGCAAGGCTTAGTTGTTAGTAGTGCCACCACGTAGTTTTGTGGACTTGATTAGTGAAGCTTATCCATGGAACGGGGCATCTGTGTCTCTCTCACTCACCTCCTTCAGGAGTCCTTCCCCCTTGTCTCTTCTGACAGTAGACTAGAAAAGGAAAGCTAATATTTGTCTGGGACTATTATGCATCATGTGGTCTACATACATCATTTCCTTGACTTCTTATCATAACTCTGAAAGACCCCATTTTACAGATGTGGAAATAGGCCCTTAGAACTGAAGAGGCAAAGGGAAGAGCTCACTCTCACTTGAGATGACTGTACCATTAGCACACTGCCCGTGAATCCCTTACCATGGAGCCCATGTGCGTTTTGACTGAGAACAGTTTTAAACTGAAGGGGTGTAGTCTTTCTGCAGATTTCTGGGCATTGACTATTACCTTCAAAGGCTCATCATCCTTGAATCATGGGTCAGAAGTTTGTTATTCCTGTGCATAGCTTCCCCAGGTAGCACTGCCCAAGAACTGGCTCTGTATTACTCCAAGGGGCAAGAGGCCTCTCTCAGGAAACCAGGTTTGGTGCATATTCACAAGCTGTAACTCTTACAGGCTAGAATGTCTACCAACTAAGGACACCTTTGTCTTGGCAATCAACTGCAGTTGACTAGAGACAGATAATCAGCGCTCCTATTAATAATCTGTTAATAGAGGTTTCCTGCTGACTCTGGTTTATCCAAGTTTAGTAGCTGATGCTCACCTGAAGTTTAGGCTTTAGTCACACAATACTTGGGCACTTCTCTGACTGGAGGTGACGGCAGCCTTAGAATCTGTCCTCGCTTCCTATGTTCTCACCTGAAAGGAGTTCTTACCAATGGAAAACTCATCCACATTCCACTTCTTCCTTCTCCTGTGCTGAAATAATTTCCAAATCAGGATCGCCCATGCTTTGTTTCTACAAATAGCCCCAAGCCTACTGGATATTTCTAATTGGGCGTCTCACAATCACTTCAAATCCAGAATTTTTCTTTTTTTTAAAAAACCAAACAATTGTCTTTCTGTAACATAAGCTCCTGCACCAGATAGTCTGAGTCCTTGTAATTCAGTGGTGGCCCTCACTACTGTAGCTCCCTTCCTAACCTCTCTCTTTATTATCCCTTTGCATGTTTGGGCACAGTTTTGAAAACTAAAATAAACATTGTAGGGCTGACTTTCTTATCCTGACATCTTCAGACACCTGCCTACCTCATAGACTCTACTTCTTTTGAACCTACATGCTGAGCTCTGTCTTCAAGACAGGGATTCATATTTCTGGACAAAAGAGAATTTAAGAACATGCCACCAGTGACTTACTGTTTTCCTTTCCTTCAGTAACAAGAACTATAGTTCTGACGATGTAGTTAAATTTTCAAAATTATTTTCATTAGCTAAGTAATATGTGGATGTTCTCCTTATAAAAATTACTGTTAAGGCGAAAATCCCTGTTTGCTCTCTCTACCGGCACATAGTAAATTCTCACTTTCATAGCCTTATGAATCGTTGTGCAAGCTTTAACACACAGCAGGTATTCATAGAAAATGTAATTTATTATTTTTCTTTTTAAATTAAAATATTCATAAATAAAAATATCAAATTGCAGCTATGTATTCTGCAACGTGCATCTTTACCGTTTTTCCATTTATTCAGCAAATAATTACTCAGTACTTACTAGATTCCAGACATCATTCAAAACTACTGAGAGTACACTGAAAAACTAACAGAAAAAAAATCCAAATTCCTGAATTCATAGAGGTCACATTGGCAATCTGCTCATACGTTACAAGTAATACCATCTCGTGCTTATCAGTGACCCCGAAGGACTCTAGGGAGTAAGGATGCTGGAATTTATTTGGTCATTCCTGTTTCGATGGGCATTTAGATCACTTCCAGTGTTGTGCTCTGACGAAAAATGCTACCAAGAGTGCCTTGGGTGCCTGTGTGTGTCTTTGTAGGACGGATGACAAGAGGTGAAACTCCTGAACCAAGAGCCCTCCACGGAGGTTTCTGCACTTCCATCAGCGTGTCCAAGAGCTCTCACCCAGCTCTTTACTGTCAGTCCTTGATATCTCCAGACATTATGCATTGTACTGAGCAAAAAAAAAAATGATACTTTTTTGTTACTTAACGTGAGCCATGTTTTATAAAAATGCCCATCTACACACCAGCGTGGGTGACATGTATAGACTGGGTGATAATCACCATTAACATCCTTAACTGTTGAACTGGTCCAAGCTCTGTTGAATTCTGAATTCTTTGCAAGAGTGCAGCAATCTGAGAAAGTTCCTTACCCACACACTCTGTTGCCTTTCTTTGCTTCCTGGGGTAAGACTTCTCCCCAGTACTGGTCGGTATATGAGGAGACATGGGTGTTATAGACAAGGGATGTGTAAAAGGAGAGGAGGCAAGACCAATGTTCAAAGCTATATTCCTGAGACAGCTAGACAGGCAGACAGACTGACAGACAGAAACACATGTGAACAACACCCCTCCCCCAACACAAGCCAAGATTAAGAGTGTTGACATGTGTTCACTCTCTGGAAGCTATAAGAACAACAGGGAAAGACCAGATGGATGTCCAGAAGATATTACAATCAATTCTTCTCTGAATCCTGTGTTGACAAGGATGGGCCAAGGTCCCTGGACTACCCCCTATACTAATGTGGCTTTTATGGTGACTACCTGCCTCAGAAACTTAGATTCACTGTCTACTGTCTCCCTTCTTGGAGTAAACCAAGTGCTGTAAATGCTGCCACCATTTCAAAGAACCTGGTCGCCTTGGGAATTCCTTTGCTGTTGATGTTTGGTATTTAGGGGACTTATTTTCTAACCATTTGAAATTTAAAATATATGTACTTTTGGATTTTTGACCTCAAGCACCATAACAAATGAGTCATAAGAAGTATGACTGGGAGTCACAATTCTGTCTTTTAGACAGATGTAAGCACCAGAACTCTGATACACGAGGTCTCTGTGAGACTGGCTGTCCTATCATTTTTTTTTTATAAGTTTATTACCTCAAGTATCAGTGGAGGAAGACATGAAGGGCAATGCAGGCAAAAAACTGTCAATAAGGGTTCACATTGAAGAGGTAAGTAAAATAGCTTCTTATAATACAATTAATGACCCAGTATTAGAAACCTTCATAGTATAAGGAACCAGTGACAAGAGGAAAAGATTAGCTACAGAGAGACAACTTTGAGTGAGGGCTAAGAAGGGGTAGAGAGGATGCTGAGATGCCACAGAGGCACGTGTCTTTAAAAGAGCAGTGACGTCTCAAGGGCCCCACAGCAAATTTTAATGGCCACGGTCAATCATCTAGCTGTCAGCTATAAGATTCTTGGACGTTCCATGGGCCTCTTCTCAGGGAGCTACTACAGTCGGTCTTGATGTCTGATTTCATCTTTAATCTGTCCCTGCTGAGGGATGTGGTGGGCTCCGATAGCCGAGTGCTGACTTGAAGGAGAGATTTATCAACCTAAGCTTTTCCACTAAGCTAGACCCCAGTGCTTGACAGGTATAATGCAGAAGAGCATTACTGAGTTTCAAACTTCCGTAGGACGGGACTCTTAGCAACTTCTACTGTGGGGGTGGGTGGGTCACAGTGATAACAAAGGAATCCAGAAGTGTTTCCTGCCTGGGCTGTAGGGCAGCTCCTTTGGGACCTTTTGTATCAATTTGCCAAGTTGTCCCTCATTGCTTCTTTTTGAAGAGTCACCACCCACGGAACCTTTGCGTTCATGAGAGAGCTTCCAGGGTGCTTCTTTTCCATGAGACAAACCACCAGGGAATCTTATCAAAGACTATGAAACAGTAAGCAGACTAGACTTACATCCCCCGGCTCCCATTTCCCAGAATAGTTAGGCTGATCCTTGATAGACACTCTCAGGAGTGTGCTCATGACCTTGTACCTGGCTCAGCATGGACTTTCAATAGGAACCACTCTGGACAAGTCTGTCAGAATAGCTGGTGGTACTGAGGTGTCAGTTGCGACCTCTCCCCCAGAACACTGGATATCTATTTACAGTCTGCCTGATGTCCTTCCTGCGAGCCTAATGACATCATGGGGTACTTGCTTATTGTAGGAACACTTGACAGGAAGAATGTTGATCTCTCAGTGGTGAGCCATCTCATGTATTCACACAGAAAGCATTTCTTGCTACAGAAAACTGGGTGGCCTCTGGGACTAAAGGGAATAATACCTGATATTTTCCCTCCCAGTGATTGTTCTAAGCATTTCCCCCCAGTTTCTGTTCCCTAAGCTCCATTTTTTACTTCCCATTTCTTTCCCAATGAATCAGGCTAACAATGTCCCTAAGCTTTCCGAACTGGGTTGCTTGAATTCATTTTTAGGAATTATTGACCCAGTAGAACTTAATGGCACTTTGGAGTCCAGGCCCTTGTGTAAATCCTTCATCTTTTTGCAGATTAACAGTCAGACGGGACCTGGAAGGGCTCCAGTGTCCACGCGCTAAAATCTATACCAGATTTTCGATCGGAAGAAAGTGACAGCTCCTTCAGGGGCTTGGGTCTTGTTTTCACTCTTCATTGGAATAATGACAGCAGTGGCATCCCATCGATGACCCTTTCCCTTCCTTAAAAAGAAAGATTTTTTTTTTTATCCTTTCAAGCTAACACCACTTAACTGCTTGAGAGTCAGGAACACAAACTCCCAGTTTTTTTTCCCTGAATATTCTGTTCACAACCTGTAAAATCTGATTCTTATATCTTATATTCTATATCAGCCCGGCTAGGTGTAGAGAGAACAGCTCTCGCTACAGCCGCTAGAAGCAGATGTGAGCTTAATTTAATCCACAGAAGGCAGGGAACAGTGTATTCTGAGGTTCTGTGTCAAGTGTGGTCCCTTTGCTTCTGGGTTCTGAAGGGAAATTTGAATTTGTGCATTTTAGTGGTGCCTTCGTCTACTCTTAAATGAGGGACAAACAACGACATCCAACATCTGCCTTCCTGACGAAAGGTGAGATAAATAGCTTCAGGGTCTGGCGCCCACGAGACAAGGAGGTAGTGAGAAGTGGAAGCAAGAGTGGTTTCCCAAACAGGAAAAACCCGGTCCTGTCTGATGCACCCACGGCCTGGGCTGGAAACCCCCACCACCCAATCAAACCCTCTGCCCATTTCTAATCCCTCGACGTAGAAAAGACAATTCTACCATCCTACATAAGATGCACCGGCTGAATGGATCCCAATTTATCAGAGAAACTATAAATTGCACAAGGACCAGGCTGCGGCTAACGTAATAAAGCCCCGTGATCTCTGTACCATACATTCTAGGCTGTTATTTAAAGTCTCCAAGGAGATCGGTGCCATAAAAACCATTTCTCAGGAATCCTGCCAGCTACGGAAGCACACTGCTCTTGCTAATATATTACAACTTGTTTATCACAGTCCCGGGCTGCAGAAGCAGCAGCCGCCGCCGCCGCAGCAGCAGAATTACCAAGGGAGGGGAAATGATTCGAGTATTCGCTCCATAGGCGGCCATATTCCTGTTTTCTGCATAGACAGAAAGAAGCATGCACTTCCTTTTTCTTGTCCTGTGTCCGCTCTGTGCTTTCTCCCAAGAAAGAGCTTGCTAGATAAAAAAGAAACTGAAAGGGATTCTGTTCATCTT
Organism: Peromyscus aztecus; assembly: GCA_902168405.1. Classification (NCBI taxonomy): domain Eukaryota; kingdom Metazoa; phylum Chordata; class Mammalia; order Rodentia; family Cricetidae; genus Peromyscus; species Peromyscus aztecus. The sequence continues at coordinate 38,158 of CABHPQ010140906.1, read as the reverse complement.
TATTTCTCATGTCACTACTTAATAAATAACACATAGGCATGGGGAGAAGCTGCAAGACTTGAGGAAACTGGATGAGCATGAGGGCCATCCAGATGGATACTCCACAGAGTGACCGTGTGGCCTCTGATTGGCCACTGTTTGGAGCCTCAGTTTCCTCATCCGTCCCATGGTTTCTTTTTAAAGGAACAATAGTGCCTTATTGATAAAAGGTGTGAAGAGTGTGTGGCAGGTATGACAGCATCTGTTAAGGAGCAAGGACTAGGGACACGTTAGTTTCTGACACCTGTGTAGCTGATGACATGGTGGACAAAATCTGAGGTTCTGAACTGGGGTTTTCATAAGACAGCTCACTATACCGGAAATGAGATCCACCTCCATGAATTTCACAGGCCTGCCTGGTAGATGGAACTTTAATGCATCTCCTGTGTTGCTGAGATAGAAGGCATCCTTCTCTGGTCCTGAAGACTGCCATAATGACCCTGGACCCTTCCACACAGAACTTCATTTTCTTCTCAGAAGGTTACAAGTTCAAGATCAAAACTGGCTGGTGGCTTCCTTTTGAGGCCTTTTCTCTGTCTTTGCTGAAGGTCATTTTGTCTCTTTGTGTTCCCACAGTCTTCCTTGGTATATGCCAATGTCCTTAACTCTTCTGCTGTAGTTTGGATCTTAATGAGCCCATGGGTTAGAGGATTGATCTTCACCTTGGTGCTACCGGAAGGTGGTAGACATCTTTAAGAAGCATGGCTGGTGAGAGGGTTTAAGTCTTTTCCTTTTGGATTTTCTGGCTACCATGAATTGAGTAGTTCTTATCCACCACCCACTCTTGCCATCATGTGGCAACTCAGAACAGACCCCCCCCCCAAAAAAATCAGTAATAGATTGAAACCTCCAAAACCATGAGCCAAAAATCAACCTTTTATCTTTGTAGGTTGACTATCTTGGGTGTTTGTCAGAGTAAAGGAAAGCCGATCGACAAAGTACCTTGTGACATCAGCTATATTGAACAAGGACTCATACCACTGACCTTGGTTTAATTCAATTGCCTTTTTAAAAACTGCATCTCCAGATGAAGTTACCTTCTGAAGTATTAGGGTCATTATTTCAACAAACGAATTTGAGGGAGTGTTCAATTAATCCAGAAGATTCTCTTACCCTGCCCTCCCCCCATAATAACATAATAGAAAGGGAAGATGATTTCATCTGAGGAGTCATCATGTATCCATTCTCTCTCTCTCTCTCTCTCTCTCTCTCTCTCTCTCTCTCTCTCTCTCTTACATCTATTTTCTATTACCTTTTTATCTATGTGTATGTCTGTGGTGTATGCACCTGTTCATGTGAGTGCATACATGTGTGCATGTGAATACAGGTACACATATGTGCATATGCACACAGAGGTCAGAGACCTCAATTACTCCCTACCTTATGTTTTTGAGACGGTGTCTCTCATTGAACACAGAACTCACCACTCTGGTTAGGCTGACCACCCAACAGGCACAGGGGATCCTCCTGTCTTTGTCACCATTTCTGGAGTCACAGGTACGCACTGCCACACCTGACCTTTTGTGTGGCTGTTGGGGATCTGAACCGAGGTCCTCAGGCTTGGATGACAGACGCAGTATTAACTGAGCCATCTCCTGAGCCCATCTCCCAAGCCTTCATTATCGTATTTTGAAAACACAAAGTAGATTCGGAAACCCCCTCATTTAATTGTGAACACATGAAAAAAAACTCTAGCAGACATAGAAATTGTAATAAACATATTATCATGTGATGATGTCCTCTGCCTAATTGACTACCTGGTGAAAAATTTAAGGAAAAAAATTTTCAAGCCTCCCCAGTGATGGATTAGTAATCTGACGACTGTGAAATCCTTTAGGTTGCTGAGAAGTCATTTCCCAGCTTAGTAGAGCTGGTAGTTATCCTGTGCACTGTCACGGCTGGTTTGGTTTGTGATGGATAACGGCTGGATCACAGAATTGGACAGCTGTGCCGTGAAGAGGCGCTGCACATCAGAATAGGGACTTGTTTCTCAGCTCCAGGGACTCTGGTTGAAGAGCCTGGAGAGGCGTCTTATCTTTTTATGACCTGTGTAGGAAGTCAAAGCATGGGAAGCCAAGCAGCTGAACCATGGGGCTTGGTTCTAGAGAAGTGTATTAGTTTCTAGTTCCTGCTATAATGGAGTATCACAGGGGTCAACTCCTTATTTCTAGTGTCTGTAGGTCTTTGTGTTTCTTGGTGACCTTCTCTCCATCTTCTCAGTCAGCAGTAGGGCATCATTCAATCTCTTTCTGAGTTTCTGTTCTTGTCTTCCATCATCCTACCACTTCCGTTCCTCTCTACTCTTCCTTGTGATGACACATGGCTTACAATGATGCCTGTGGACAGTCTCATTGATGGTGATACCATTCTTTATGCTGTGAATATGTGTTGCTCTGATTAGTTGATAAATAAAGCTGTTTGGCCAATGGTGAGGCAGAATAAGGTTAGGCAGGACATTCTAATGAGAAAGAGAGGAAGGAGAAAGGCAGAGCAGAGGAGATGTTGCTAGCCGCTGCCAGGAGAAGCAAGATGTAAAGATACTGATAAGCCACAAGCCACCTGGCAAAGTATAGATTTAAAGAAATGGGTTAATTTAAGATGTTAGTGATAAGCCTGCCGTGGCCATAGTTTAAAAATAATATACGCCTTTTTGTGTTTACTTGGGTCTGAGCAGCTGCCAGACCAGTGGGTGAGAGAGATTTGTCCTGACTGCAGGCCAGGTGGGACATAGGAAAACTTTCAACTACACTCATCTTAAAAATCCTCATCAAATTTACAGAGTTCCTTTTGTGTAAGGTGACATGGTCACAGGTTCTAGAGATTGGGATTTGGATCTCTTCAGAGGACCAATGTTCTGCCTTCTACTGGGAGAGGGGCCCATCTGGGGAGCTGTATACCAGGGGCTAGGAGGCGTAGATGGAATGCTGTAGATTTACAGCATTAGAATACAAGAAGCTCACGATCTTTTTTTCTCTCCCTCCTTCCTTCCCCATGCCCCTTTCTCTCATTCATCTGTCAATTATTCCTAAGGAAGTATCCCTTTCTTCAGATCACAAATTTCCTTTTACTAGATTACAATCTGAGGTTTGAAGGAAGAGAAAAAGGACCCCAGCCCTATGGGTTTCAAATGACTGAGCACTATAGGTTCCATCCCCCCATTTGCTCCCTTTCCCCTCCCCCCTCCCTTGGATCACCCTTTCTTCCCTCCTCCTCCCTCTCCCAGCCTTCTTCTCCAGGCTAACATTTATTGAGTACTTACCATGAGGCGATAAGAGTGCTTGCTGACTTATGTGCTATTTATCTTATAATCTCTGCTGCATTTGTGAGCACCAGGGCCTCCTGCCATGACAAATACATCACAAAATTTCTGTGGCTTGACCTCACGGAGGCTTATTTCTCATTCCCATAACCTTCTATCACAGAAGCTCTGATCCCAGGGTGGTTTTCTTCAACAGTGTTGTTTGAGACCTAGGCCCTGTCCGTGGTGCTGCTCTACCATATCTGAGACCCCATGCTCCTCTGCATACAGGTGCCTGTGCGTGTGTGTGTGTGTGTGTGTGTGTGTGTGTGTGTGTGTGTATGCGTGCGCACGCACGCATGCACGTGCATGCGCTAGTAGAAAAGCTTCATTCCCCTCCTTAAAAATCCAAACCAGCAGAATTACATCTTTTCTGTTCACACCCTATTGTCCACCACATGCAGTTCTTGGTCAACGGTGGATCTAGAGAATGTGCTGTCTGGTTGCTGCTTCCCAGTAACAATACTGATCAAGAGTGAGATTTTGGACAAGTCTATCTTATCTATTCTTTGAATAACTCTAGATTATCCATATTATTATCATCTATTTATTGATGGGTACATTAAAAACCTCAGTGTTCCAATGATATGACTGTGTAGTATGTGCTATTATCATTTTCTGCAATGAATGCTTCATGCTAGTATACACACAGACATAGACACAGACACAGACACAGACACACACACACATACACACACACACACACACACACGGACAGAGAGATCTATTTCTTCTTTTCCTTCATACCTACCTACCTTTCTTTCTTCTTTCCTTCATTGCTTCCTTTCTTCTTTTTGTTTCTGAGACAAGATGTCTATTCCAGGCCATTCCACGGCTCCTTCTATAGCAGAAGGTAACTTTGAACTTCTGATCCCCCTGCCTCTACTTCCTCTGTGCTTGGATTACAGGTCAATGCCTTACTCCTGTTATGATATTCTCAGATTGAAACCTAGGGCTTTGTGCATGCCAGGAAAGCCCTGTACCATCTGGGCTCTGTCCCCAGCCTTCCCAGTGCTCTTTCTAATGCAATGCTTATCACCCGCCTCGGCTTCTCATAGCTCTTAGCCATCTCACAAGCCACAGATTATCAAGTCTTTTCACACTGTTCCAGGAGGCAACCCAGCAGCAACTCTTTGCTTCATTCCTTTCTTACTTTCTGCCTTTCATTTATTAAAGTCCCAGATCTCTAATGCTTGTCCCAAACTCCATGTTTCAAATATCTTTTCCTCTCCCATGGTCTTTGGCCAACAGTATGGACTATGATGATCAGCAATCTCAAGCCTATTACATAACTGTACATGGACATCAGCCTCACCGAAACATTTGAATTCTTTAATTCCTTCTGGTCCTCTATCTGTTTATCCATTCTGATATCCATACTGTGCAGTATACTTAGTAGGGATGTGACCTGGGCTGTGTTTTAGTCAATAGGTGCTCATATTGCTCAGGACTCAAGAGCATCAGTATTTATTCTCTCCTATTCCCATTGTTACATGTCCTATCTCACACAACATTCCTCTTAGAGTTATTTCCTCAATGATCTACCATTTTTAATTTATGTTTAATTCCTTTGCTTCATGTTTTCCAGGTTAGTTTTCACAAAGCCGAGTTCTGATGACACAGGTTTCTAGCTCCAAACTTCTTATGACTCCCTATCGACTACAGAGTGAGGTCATATTAAATCTTCCGTGATCTGGCCCTGCTTCATCTTTCCAGCTTTATATCCCATTCTGTTCTTTTGTGCTTCTCATCTAAACCAAATTGCTTCTGAATCTCCACACCTCTTCCTTTCTAAGCTCTTGTCTATGCCGATATCCCATGTATACCAGGTTATTTCCCACCTTAAAATCTCTGCTCCAGTGGAGGTTTTAGTGTGAGTGAGGACATCTGTATGCTATAAATATACAGTGGATGGATGGCTAGGTTCCAGCCTGTAATACCCCCTCTGCTCTTTAGCACATCTAAATCTGGAACATAATACTTAGTGCCTTTGTCGTGGCAATAAATCCACTGTACACTATATTATATTTGTTTAATGTATGCATCCTATTGCTGCTATTAGATAGTGCTCAGGGCCGTACATGATTTACCTTATTCATCTTGTGCCAAATCATTTTTCACCTGCTCAGCACCTGAGTGCAATACTGAATGCACAGTACAAAAATGTGTGTGTGTGTGTGTGTGTGTGTGTGTGTGTGTGTGTGTGTGTGT
>CABHPQ010140906.1:14356-32600 GCA_902168405.1 Peromyscus aztecus | reverse complement strand
TGTGTGTGTGTGTGTGTGTGTGTGTGTGTGTGTGTGTGTGTGTGTGTGTTGAATGGTCAGATCCTGATAGAATGTTTTGATGATTACTGAGTCTACATAAGTCACCTAATACTGCTCTCAGCACCCAGTAGCATCTCATCTAGAAACACACCATGCAAAGTGTTAATGGCTAACGGTGCCAAGCCATTTCCAAAGAGACATTAAATAAGAGGCCCAGTGAAATGAGTCTTTACTCCCAGAATTTTAGAGTTCCTGGACCAAAGAAGAGAGATGTTTGGGGTCAGGGATCCTCTGGCCATTTTAGGTTTTCAGTGCTACCCTCAGGACAGGGATGGCCTTTCTGGCTACCCAGAGACAGCTAATGTCTGTTGAGATTAATACTGTAGAATGAGATGCCCTGCCCACTGATGGAGTCTGGGTTATTGGAGTTGAGGTGGCTGGGTCATTCATTCATCACAGGGATGGGAAGAATATTGATTGTATGAATGAATGAAGGCATTGGAGTCGCTTATGTACAACTGAGAAGTTCAGTGAAGAGACTCTGCCGTGGCCACCTCTCTGGATGTTTCTTCATGAAGAGGAGTGGGATGCTGAGGAATATAGAAAGACCTCTCTCATTCTGATTAGTGAGCAGACACTTCTCAGTGTATGCTCTCTGATAACGGTAAGGGTTCCCGTTCCCCTTCTCTTGGTACCAGTCCTGGGGAGCTCTGACAAAGGCCAGAGATTGTATCTTTATTAGGGACATTAGCCACCAAGAGAGCATGTTCAGGGTTTCACATGGCTCACTGCTGAGCTGCAGGCCAGCAAAGTCACTGGGCTCCACATGATTTAATTAGAGACAAGATTTCAAGCTTTGTTTGTGTCCCCAGGATTTGGCACGATGGCACAGCTGGGACTGGGCATCTTGGCTTCCCCTGTTTAGGTAATTGGTATATCAGGGGGGTGGTGAGAGTTCTTGGGCCAATGGCATGATTTCTCTGCTGAAGGTTTTGATGATCCTGCATACATTTCACTGATCACAAATGAGTCATTGGATACAATAGAGCTAAGGACAGCACTTGGAAACTCTTTTGCTTAAATTATTCTTTAAGACTTGGGTAAGGAAGTCTAGGCATGGGGATACATAACTTCCAAGAACTCATGGAAGGAAGGATTGCCAAGAAATTGGGGCCAGACTGCGATACACAGAAAGTTCCAGACTAGCCTGGCAAAAAAGTGAGAACCTCTCTTGAACAAAAACAAAGCAGACCAGACTTGGGAAAGATAAGACTTGAAACCTGATGTGCTCATTCTAACATTAGTGGCAGAGGTGAACTCACTTGTGTTTGTACACGTCAGAATGTTGTCATCTTGAACAGAGAGCATGACACAATAATCCATCGTGTCATCAAGGCCCTGGCCATTTGTTTCTATTTCTATTTTCCGGTATAACTCATTCTTGATGCTGCTCAGTACCTCATATCAAGATGGCCAGTGTTGCATCAGGTAGAGACGACCTCTGTGGTGGCCTCCATCATTTTTGAACACAAGGCAGACAGCAATAGTTGATTTCAGCAGACTTTCTCAATGATCTATGCTTTGTATGTGGAGTTCTACTCAGGAGAGGCCCAGCCGGCCACTTTGGATCAGTGCATACAAGTACCTATTTAGAAGTTTCTACTGATTCCCAGGAATGCCAAGGATTTAGCTCACTTACACGATCTCTCCTCCCTCTCCAACATCTTTTCAGACTCCTTGTTTTTCTACTGATCATCTTTGAAACTTCAAATAAGCTAGTGGAGTTCATCCTTTGGGTCTACCAAGCCTTAACAGGATCGCTTGGCTCTGATGTCTGCTTCATCTTGTTTTTACAACCTACCATCCCCACCCCCATGATCCTGATATTGCCATGTTGCTAGCAACTCTCCATCTTTACAGACAAGGCTTTGGGTCCCACTCACAGTCATGCAACTTCTGCCAGCCAACTTCTGGGATGACATGTCTGAGCCACTATACTTGCTTAATAGTTTTACATTCATATAATCTGCCCTTGCTAAGACGACCTACTTTAGCCTTAACCTCTTTGCCCACTTTATTTTCAGCCACAATATAGTTTTTAAGCACTTGAAATGCTACACATGTTTGTTCCTTATTTCCCCCAAACTAGAACTGAAATTTCAGGAAAGAAGGGAATTTATATGCTGTGTTTAGTGCTGTGATCCTAGTACCTAGACTACTGTGGACCTAGTGAGGTAGCTAGTTAGTACCTGTCTGAGTCATGAATAGGATGCGGCCATGTTTCAGATCATAGCGAACTTTTATTGGCAGAACCAGCCCTTAGGGCATGAAGAATTTGTGACCCCATGATATGAGTGAACCCTCTTACCTTCTGGTCCCTGGAACATGGACAACTTCAAATGAAAGCATTTTGCAAACTAGGAGCTCATGAAAAGAAATTGTCTTCATCGTTGATCTAGTTCAACTTCATAAACCAGATTATGCTATGGAAATGGAACCCAGGATGGGATGGGAAAGAGGATGAAGAAGTAAGAAGCTAGAGAACAAGGTTGCTTAGGGAGATCACGGTTTGAGGGACGAGGGATTATGTAGCTCATAATACAAACCAAATGGAAATATAGATAGGGAAGAGTAGAACTTAAGTTACTTACTTTCAGATGTCCTAACACATGCTTGTGAAATAGTAGTATGCTCATGGGAGATAGACAGCCTGTGTTCTACCCTTTATTGCCATTTCTTGACTGTGGGACATTGGATGAGTTAGTCAACCTCCCTCAAAGTTAACTCATATTAGTCATAAAACTGAACTTCCATTGTATAAGGTCTGTGTTGTCTTGCTCAACCATGCATGCACAAAATGGGAAAAAAAAGGTCTTGATGTTCTAGGGACAACAAATGTCCTTTTTTCTTTTCTTTTTGAGACAGAGCCTATACTGTCCCTAATCTCTCAGCAATCCTCCTGCCTTAGCCTCCCGGGTGTAAACCATGATGCTTAATCAATTGTTTTAAATAATAAAAATAACTCCTTTCATTATGTCTCATGACAAAAATTCTGACACAACATTATTTCAGGCTAAGTCGGGGGCTCAACAGTGTTAATGGTCAAGGCCAGCCCCTAGTTTGGGCCTTCTCTCAGGATTTAGGACACCAAAGGGAGTTTGAAGGACACCCTTTCATGACAGAGAGGACAGAGTGTGGAAGAAGGCTTCCTCTTTAAAACAAACAAACAAACAAACAAACAAGCAAACAAACCAGAAGGATTTCCCTTCAAAACATTTCCATCCATTAACATTGGTTTAGTCTTAGCCACAAGGGATCATGGTAAATATTACATGGTATTTCAAGTAATAAATTCGAGTAAACATTTCATGCCCCCATCACGAAGGCAAAGGCTTATCTCTAGGGGAGAGAACTAACTGATGGATAGACAACTATAAAATACCTTAGAATCAGGTGGTTGAGGGAATGTGTTGTTGGTTGGTGGTTTTTGTTCTTTTTGTTGTTGTTGTTCATCTATAATGTATAGCCTTGGCTGGTAGATAGCAGAGAAACAGATTTTCATGTAACCTTGAAGAGCTTCTCTTGATTGCCGAGTAAGAGGCACCATTACACATACACACATGAACTGATTTACATCTTCCAACATCTTGCGGAGGAGACAGACTTCTGCCCACCAGCCAGAAGTACATAGGACGTTATCAAAACCCGTTAGAAAGCGACCCATGTAGAAACACAAACATTTTTCTGACTCCTACTCTTTGCATCATCCACCTGTCCTGTCCAGGAGAGCTGGACTTAATCGAGGCAGGCCAAGTTACTGCCTCTGATGCCTCATGCAACACAGTCACATATGAATGAGCTCATTTGGATGACCTGAGACATCTTTCTGTTATTTTTATTGTTCTCCCATTGACCTGAAATCATTTTTTATAAGAAAGTGTGCTTAGGTATGATCCAGTGATTCTTAATTCTGCCTTTCCCCCTCTCCCATGTTTGATTTTTCCCCCCTCTCACAACTGCACTCTTGTTTGTAGCTCCAGTGGCTGGATAAAAGCCAGGGCAATTTTTTGGTTGTCAATCATTTTGAAAGGCGACTTTCTTGCATGACTTGGTAAGATCTGAAAGGAAGATAGCCACAACGGAGAGGCTGTGGCAAGGCGTCCCGAGGCAGCTGGGCGTCTTGGGCATCCACGTGTAATTGCTCTATTTTATTCAGCACAGCCTGCCTGCTGTGTTCATCAGACTGCCCAGTGGCACAGAAGGTAATCAGGGCCGAGGCCGTTTCAGAAAGCCAGACACGCGAAACCAAAGTTAAAAATATGTTAAAAATTACTGGGATGTGATTTGCTCTTATAGAACTCAATTTCTGGATAAGAACAAGAGGAAGCAGTGCAAAACTGGGCCACCAGAAATTATCGTTCCCAAAGAAAATGCTGGGAGAGCTGGGAACATTTAATAACTCTGGTGTCCAACTGCCCATAGTAAGTGCTTGCTTAATGCACAGACAAGACAGGGAGACTCAGAAGAGCAGGCAACTCAAGGCATTTCCATTTTATTTAAGGAACTCTTTGATCTGTTTTGAAATTTAGGATTCTGCTTTTGACTTTGCTAGATAAAGTTGGAGTTGAAATGAATTATTCATATGAAATATTGCCTCAATAACACTGCATCAAATAAACATAATGAAAAGCTGCCCATGTTATATAAGGGAAGCTAAGTCACAACTCTTTTGAATTGCAAAGTTAAGCACTTGGGGGCTAGACTCTTCTCCAACATTCCTCTATGGACGAATCCGCTTAGGAGGATGCAATACTCAGATTCTTTTTTTATTTCTGGCTAGACATGAGTTTGTGGTTTATGAGTTTAAACTACAGTTGTAACCGTGGTATTATTAAATCTCACAGCCCTTGTCCTCATTGCATCCAAGTCATTGGAGACCAGAGAATATTTTCCATGACACTGTATCCAATACCATACGATAAGCAATATTTCCTTGCCCCCCAAACTGTATGTATTATGATATTTTCAAGGATCATTATAGTGTATCCATATGCATGCCAGCGAGAGACAATTGTGAGGAAAGCAATACTCTTACTTATCAGCAATAAGTGTGTGTGTGTGTGTGTGTGTGTGTGTGTGTGTGTGTGCACATGCACAAGTTTAACACTGCTGTGGTTAATAGATTAAGAGAAAGAGACTAAGATAAACTCGACTTAAATAAGCAGTGTACGTCAAGGGAATCCAGCTAGGCTGAAATTCAATAGCTAACACTTGAATTCTTGCTGACAATTCAACTTTAAGAAACTGTGGTTCAATAAAGGTAAAGGAAAGAGCTGAGTCAGCCCTGGAGAAGACAGAAGGCAGAGTCAGTTTGTGTCTTCTGTCCTCTGAACACGTGAGGTCCTAGGGGAGCAGGCCTATCTCCTTGAAGTGGATGTTCAATGCTTCTTAACCACTAGCTCAGGAGTCACTAAAGGACTTTGTGGAATTGGATTCCTGGATCACACTCTAGACCTAGACTGGTCTCTGGGGCCCACTCACAGTGAAGGGAGGGGACACACATGAGTGCCAACTCTGAACTCCTCTGTGAGGCAGCTTTGGGTGGAATCACCATTATATGCTGAGGATGTCTTTCCGTATGGTGTAAATGTGTTGCTCTGACTGATTGATAAATAAAACGCTGATTGGCCAGTAGCCAGGTAGGAAGTATAGTATAGGCAGGATAAGCAGAGAGGAGGATTCTGGGAGGTGGAAGGCTGAGTCAGGAGACACTGCCAGCTGCCGCCACCATGAGAAGTAAGATATAAGGTACTGGCAAGCCACAAGCCATGTGGCAATTTATAGATTAATAGAAATGGGTTAATTTAAGATATAAGAACTAGATAGCAAGAAGCCTGCCACAGCTGTCCAGTTTATAAGTAATATAAGTCTCTGTGTGTTTACTTGGGTCTGAGTAGCTGCAGGAGCTGGGTGGACACAGGAAAACTCCAGCTACAAGTCATATGCTGAACGTTTGTCTCCTCCTGAAATCCATCATGCCCATGTGCTCAGGCCCCGAAGGTAGGTCTTCCTTGTGGGGGTAGTACCTTTGTATGGAAGCAAGAGCACTCCTCCTCTCTGATCAGAGGCCCCAAGGAAATGCATGTGACTAGGCAGTGGGGGAGTGGTTGAGTAGAAGTCAGGAAGTGAACTCTTACCAACTTTGACCTTGGATTCCTTAGTCCCCAGAACTGTGAGAAATGAATGTCTGCTGATTAATACATACAGTCTAAGGAATTTTGTCACAGTGGCCTGGGCTGACTAGGACAGTGGTACACTGATCTGCCTCAATTTCCACATCTATCCAATGGTAATAGTTGTGTCTACCTCTTGTGGTGGTTGTGAGGATACAGTCAGGAGCTGCACAGTGAGCTTGGTCCTGTAGGACAGCTGTGCAGAAATTTGGACAGGAGTGAGATGGAATGCGATCTAGGCTTAATGGCTCCAGAGTCTATGCTCTTTGTGTTTGGGGTAAAAATGTAGATAAGAACAGTGACACATACTGATTCTGTCCTAGAAGGATACTCTGTGAATGAGTGAGAATATACAAGTAGTTCAAATTACACTTACATGCATTAAATAAATACATGAATAAAAACAGAGGCTTCAATTCTGATACCCCAAAGCCAACTGTCCATAGTGCAGCTTTAACCATAAGCAAAACACGGATGCAAGCTGTCCACCCTTGTCAGTGTGATATGGCGGAGTTAAACCAATCGGCTTCAAAAGTCCTGCATGCCTTCAGAAGAATGTTATTGCATGATAATCACTCAAGGTGATTATTATGGTCAAGCTAGGCTGTAATCCTAGTCCTCAGTGGGCTGAGTCCGGAGGATGAGCAGTTCTAGGCTAGTGAGTGCAGAGCTACTCAGGAAGACCGTGCCCCTGGAAGAAAAAGAGTTCAGAATAGTTCCTCCTCCATGCTGCATAGCATTGTAGACTTGAAGTCACAAGTGACTTTATAAGTAATTTCTTTTTCTCTTTTTTACTTTCTGGTAATGAGGACGAGACTCAGGGTCTTGTACATGCTAGGCAGGTACTCTACTGTGAAGCCATATCCAAATCCTAAGCTGGGCTTCTTATCACCTCCGGTTTGGAGTCTTCTAACTCTTAACCTCCTCTCTAATAGGCATGGCAAACTTTAAAAAAAAATTCAGCTTGGTCTCATTTTATATTTTGGTGTATCAAATAAGTAAATATAACATGGCATTGATTTTATACGTTGTAAATGTAAATGTAAACATGTAAATATGATAGAACAACAATAATGTAGCTTATGTAGGAGGCACTATGTTTGACATTTTAAGTTTGTGCTCCTGCTGCTTGCTGAGGCTTTGACTGGCTCAGCACCATGTGAAATGCTCTTTAGGTGCTAAAAACAAACCCTTACAGCGCTTGCTGTAAGGCAGGCACAGTTCTGAGTGCTTTGTGTATAGGATCATCGAGCCCCTAGGAATATATTGTTCTTATTGCCATTTTACAGCTAAGAAGAGTGAGATCTGGAGGGTTATGGAATCTGCCCAAGGCCACACACTATAGAGCTGGGACTTGAATCTGGGCATTCTGTCTCTGGGATCAGCTCTGAAACAGAATTCTAAACTGTATCAATGATACGAAATATCTTAAACAATATTTTTTATTAATTCTTTGAGAATTTTATATAATATATTTTAAGCGTATTTACCCTTTCCCAGACTCCTCCCATAACCACCTCCTCCACCCTCCAATATTTTCCTACTAAACTCTTGAAGTTTCTTGGTTTTGTATTCCCCTCTCCCCTGCTGAGACTGGTTTGTGTTGCCAGCTACTCTTGGAAGCGGGGCTTACCCTGGCATGTGGTCAACCCACCAGGAATCAGATCACTAAAGAAAACTGACTTTCCCTTTGCCAGCAGCTTCCAAATAGCAGTAGCTCTTTAGCTAGTGGTGGTATTTCCTATACACCTTCCCTCCCTATATGCTGAGACAATGTCTGGCTAGAGTTTGCACACATCTTGTGCACGCAGAATATTTTTATAACATAATGCTTAATGAACATTCACCCAGTGCAGGACTGAAACTTCCTTTGAACTGTGTGTTTACTGAAGATGGCATCATGTTACCAAAGAGAAAAGACTGTCTGGCTTGCTTTGTCACTATTGTATTCAGAGCCCATTGGACTAAGGAGATGGCCGCTTCCAGGGATGAGTCCCCTTACTGGTTATCCAATTTGTAACGGTCAACCTTGAAAACATATACACAACATGAACAAAAATGAACTCAGCATATTGTATATATATATATATATAGTATATATGTAGTATAATATGTATGTATATATAATTTGTGCACACACAGATGTTTATGCAACAAGAATAATCGAAGAAAAGGAGGCTATCAGTTTGAGAGTGGGGAGGCATGGGAAAGGCTTGAGGGACTGTAGCTGGAAGAGGATGAAGGGAAGAAAGGGAGGGAAGAAGGTATAATTCTATTTCAATTAAAACATAATACATAAAAATGGAAGAAAAAATACTGTGTTTAGCTTTGGGGGATGATTTAAACAGCACACAACATTTTAAGGTTCTTTCTCCTCTCTCCTCTCTTTCATACTGTGCACCAGACATTTGGCTCGGTTCTGAGCATTCAGTGGTAAACAAGATGGCGTGGGTTTGCCCATAGAGAGTCAATGGTCTAGTGAGGAGGAGAATAGTAGAATGGGGGGGGATAATTGTAGGACTCCCTATGAATATCAAAAGTCACAGATGTGCAAGTCTTTTTATAAATTGAGCCACAGCAGTTTTCTATAACCTATTGACTTGCTCAGCTTCCTCCTGTAGACCCAAGCCGCCTCCACATCTATAAAATCTATGCAAATAGTTGTCAGTCTATATTGTTTAGGGAATAACAACAGGAGAAAAACCTGTGCATGTTCCATACAGACACAACTTATTACTTTAAAAAAATATTTCAACCCACAGTTCATTGACTCTACGTATGTACAGGGATAACTGTAATGATTAGCTGTGTGCAGTGTGGACTGGGCCTAGGGGATGCAAGGTGCCAAGGGGAAAGTGCATGGCTGGTGTCTTCAGGGTCAGAGACAGTGTACTTGAGAATGTACCATATACACTCAAAGCGTGAGTTAGCTAGGCAGAGTGGGGGGTGAAGTTTTAGGAGACTTCCTGGAAGAGAAAGCATGCTGGGCAGAAGCCTGTTGGTGTGGTGGGGTATGGCTTGTTGTAGAAACTGAGAAATTGAAGGGTCCATATTTTTCAAGAGGAGATTGGAGAGCAATGGCAGATGAGGAGCTGAGATAAGGTTACAGAATTTACACAGAGATGGTAAAGGGTGTGAATACCATGCTTGGAGCAATGGAGTCTGTTGTGGTTTCAGAAACATGGTGTGGTGAATAGTTGGAAAGGACTACTCAAGTAATGGTCGACAAGGGAGCAGGGATGGAGTCAAAGAGATGTCTGAAGGAAATTGGAAGTAGCCGATGACATCTGACTGTGGCTTACACCATAGTGGGTCTCTAGGATGGAGGGATATGAGCAGAGTATTAGGTGTGAACAGTTAACCTTAGGAAACTCTTACAAGAGAACATGAAGGAGCTGAGCAAGCTTAGGCTGGAGAAGAAGAAAAAGGAGAGGCATGAGCGATACTTCAAATATTTACTATAGCATCAGTTTTCAAATGCCTAGTTTTATTGCCTCCCTTTTAAAAAATGACCATCCAAGAATCCATTTATTCAACTACTGTGTTGACACAACAAAATAAGCTAACTAAAGTTTTTCTATATATAGGTACATTACATGGTAGAGCTGGGAGAAGCTTGAGGCTGTTTCCCAGCCCAATTATTGGCCACAAACCCAGGAGTAAGGAAGAGGAGGAGGGCTGTTGGAGAAAGTTGCATGTGAGCTCCAGCGGTCTGCTGCCTCTGCCAGACAGAGGCTGGTGCAGTATGTGTACTTTATGAACTGAAGGGAATGCATGATGCTGCTGAGGTACAAGGGAACAGAGATCAGAAAAGAGCACAAAGATTTTCTGCTGATTATCTGGCAGTTGCTTGTATGGGGTGAGTTTTTCATGTTTGGATATATTCAAGGACTCCTGGTCCTGTATCTGCTAGGCAAAGCTGTCCTGTTGAGGCTACAGCTGTCATCCTTAGGGTCCCCATGCTGTCAGTAAACATACTATCTAATTGCTTCTAAGGAGTGACATCTAGTTTCCCCCAGAAGAGTTCATATCTCGCATATGCCATGCCATTACCAGCCAGTGTGAGGAACACAGAATTATCTTCACAGGACATTTCAGTCTTTCCAGAGAGTATTGTTTCATTGTTCCAGAATTTTCCATCAGCTTGCCTGTCTTATGCTCCAGTCTACAGACAGCATCTTTGCATCTCAAAACAAAATTGGATAAGGAATCCACATTGTCTCAAGCAAAAGCTACCTCACTGAACACTTTTTTTCCCTGGAGAATTTTGTTTTAAAATTCAGTGCATGTTTTCAATTTGGGGGAAGAAAATTCCAGAGGAAAATGTGATCTGAACCTTGCTTCTAGTTTGATTCTGAGATGATCAAGGGGCTCAATATGATGACAAGGCTCAGAATTGCATAAGTTATGAATGTTGGTTGCAATTCTGTCTGAGAACCTTTATGTGTTCCTTATAATAAGAACAAATGGCCACTAAGGGCCCTCCCAAAGCTGTCACATTCATTTTACTTACACCCGAGTTTTCACTGAGGTTTGCTAAGTAGAGAGAAGCCTTTTGGGCCACATGTCACCTCCCTTCCTTGGGGTGATGCTTTTTAGAAGCATTCTCAACAGGAAATACATTTCATTAGTGCTCAGAGAAGAAATTGGTGAGATGACAGATCCCATGATTTGATGGAAGCTCGATTATAATTGTATAAAATAATCTAGCAAGTGCAGATGAAATCCTATTAAGGCCTAGAAATCCAATATCTCATCTCTATGACTTTTAATTGATCTTTACACATATTGTCACTGCAGTCAAATATCCGAGCTGATTCCAGTACACATAAACAAATGTAAGCACATTAACTCTGTTAATAATTTTAACAAGCAATCTGTATTTCCCATTAGACCGTCTCTGGTTTTTGCCTTGGCATAATTAAAGATATCATCAACGATAAGCCTAATGTGTTATTTAAAGGATACGTGCATTGAAGTCTTGCTTTTATCATTAACTACGTGGTGATGTAATCTGCATAGCCATCATTAAAAAAAAAAACTAGACTCTCATTTTCAGAAGCAAATGTGTATGACGATGGAGAGAAGGAGCCCTGGGGTGTTGTAAAGACTATATAGAGAGTCAGAAGTCTGAGTTCCAATCTTGATTTTAGCTCTCACATGGTCAGGCATTACCTTTTAACCTTTTTCTACTTTACGACCTCCTGCAGAGCCACATTGACATTTGTGGCACAGATTCTAACTCTCTGTCTGCAATTATTGACTGTTGGCTATGAAAATCATCACATTCAGGGTAATTTTTGTGTATATTTCATATAAGTTCAAGTGTGTGTGTGTCTCTGTGTGTGTGTCTGGTGTGTGTTTGTGGTAATCAGGAAGTGTTTGTCTCACTCATTCCTGCAACATTAAACCCTGTGTCTGGCATGTGATTCAATAACATTTACTGAATGAATGAATGAATGAATGGACTCTCGTCATTCTCCATGTGCCATCATATGGAGAGATATAAGAGGGGATGTAAGAGATGAACTGGGTTCGCCATCATGCCTCATGCTATTATCTTTAAGGGAGAAGAAAACATTGCCAAGGTCCTCTGAAAACACACCTTTGATGACATGACACCAAATGCTTTCTCCCATTCTCAATGAAACTGCTGTGGGCTGGTCCTGTATGCCAAATTGCTCTGATTGGTCAATAAATAAAACACTGATTGGCCAGTGGCCAGGCAGGAAGTATAGGTGGGACTAACAGAGAAGAGAATTCTGGGAAGTGGAAGGCTGAGTCAGAGAGACACTGCCAGCCGCCACCGCCAGGACAAGCAGCATGTGAAGATGCCGGTAAGCCATGAGCCACGTGACAAGGTATAGATTAATAGAAATGTGTCAATTTAAGATATAAGAACAGTTAGCAAGAAGTCTGCCACGGCCATACAGTTTGTAAGCAATACAAGTCTCTGTGTTTACTTGGTTGGGTCTGAGCGGCTGTGGGACTGGCAGGTGACAGAGATTTGTCCTGATTGTGGGCCAGGCAGGAAAACTCTAGCTACATGAAACAGAAGTGACTCAGAATGTACTGCTGCCTTGGGACTGTTTCCCTGAGCTTGCCCATTAGGCCAAACATAGTACAGAGATACTTCTGTGAGTCAAATGCAGGCGGAGATGTAATTTGTTAGTTTCCAGCTTGATCAAAATGGGAACGATTTGTGTGTCATAAAAATATGACATTTGAGAATGTTCTTTGAGTCCTCAGATAACATTAAACCCTAAACCTTGCTGTAAACAAAAACAACTTTTAATACCAGCCATGACTAATCCTGTGCCTTTGTTCATTAGCTAGAACAAACATTCTGATTTACCATCAAATATCTAAAATTACCATCAAAGCCCTAGAAAATTCCTCCCTCAAATGTGATCTTATCTCAACACACACCACAGATAAGATTCATTCCTTTGATAGACAGTCTCCATGCACAGGTGACCTCAGTAAACAACATTTTCTGAGTGACTTTTAGCAAATGAGGGGCTTATTCTGGGGTTTATCTGTTAAAGCACATCCCTTTTTGAAATCGTCTTTGCATATATTTGTATATTCTTGATTTATTTTCCTGGTTGGTTCTTTGTTTCTTTGGAGGGAGCTCTTCTCTCTGTTCCTCATTTTACTGGGTTTGCTTCTGAAGAGAAACACTTTGGGTGTTTCTTAAAAAGATATGCAATTTAATGTGCTTTACAGCAGCAGCAACAGAACAACAAAAAGCTAGCTGGTGGAGATAAGATGGTACCTTCATAAGGGGCGAGATTCCCACAGAAAGATGATTAGTACTTGTATTACTCAGGGACCTCTAGAGGAACAGAACTGATAGAATGAATCTATCTATATATTTATCTATATCATCTATATCTAATCTATCTATATTATCTATTTGTCATCTGTCTATCATCTCTCTATCTGTATATCTATCTGTATGTATGTATGTATGATGTATGTATGTATGTATGTATGTATGTATCTATCTATCTATCTATCTATCTATCTATCTATCTATCATCTATATATCTACAAAAAGGGAATTTACAGGCTGTGTGTGGGCCAGCTAGTCCAACAATGGCTGTCTACCAATGAGTGGTCCAAGAATCCAGTAGTTGTTTAGGCCACAAGGCTGAATGTCTCAGCTATTCTTCGGTATACACTGGAATCCTGAAGAAGTAGTTTCTAATGCCAGTGAAGGAATGGACTTGCCAGCAAGAGTGAGAACAAGCAGGCAAAGAGAGCAAGCTTCCTTCATCTGTGTCCTTTCTATAGCCCTCCACAAGAAGGTATGGTCCAGACTAAAGGTGGATCTTCCCAACTCAAAGAATCAGTTTAAGAAAAGAAAAATTCCTCACAGTTGTACCTAGTCACTTGGGTTTTAGTTAATTCCAGGTGTAGTCAAGTTTGACAACCAAGAATAGCCATCACACACTCTTCCTCCTCTGTCACTAAAATGCCTAGGAGAGGATGGGGAGAAGCCACTTGAGAGCATTAAGGATTCCTGAAACAAATGAACTCAACTTCAAGGTGGCAGCACCCTCTTTCTGATCAGTGACCTTTCTCTTAGTTTTTCTTGTTTGCCCAAGCACGAAGATTTTGACATATTCCTCAAGACTCTTAATTCCTCTCCGTCTGGCACATTCCCAGCAACATAAAAAAGAGAGAAAGATGGAAGCTCTTATTTTATCTTTGAGCTTCTTAAATATTTATGTTCTAATTTGTTATTGACTTCATGTGAAGTTTTATCAAAATATAGATGGAAAAGTTTAAAGATTGCTCCTGGGAGAGCACTTAATCCATTTAAAAATAAATTTCTAATGGCCAGATTTTCTGGGCTTAAGCATGAAGCTATGAATGGAAGCAAAACCAAACAGGCCTGGTTTATACTTTGACATTTGTAGACGAGGATAAAGAAAATTTGGTAATGGAAATGCTAATCAAATATCATTGGGAATGCTCAGATTTTTTTTTTCATTTAGGAAAATATTTGATGGAAGCCTCTACTAGATTTCTATTTTAATTGCTTTTTATTGGAAAAAGGAAGAATAAAGCTTAATTAAAAAGCAGCCTAGGTTTAACCCATGGGGCCTTTGCTGCATCTTATTTTCCATTCCTGTCTCATTTCTTGGTACTCTTGTGCTTTCAAAGACATGGAATGTTGGTTCTTCAGGACGTAGTGACATGTTAAATGCAGGGCACAGGCAGTCTGCACAGCAATGAGTATCTAATGGAGACATTTTAAAGGACAAATGGAAAGACGGATTGAGGCAGACCACAGACACATATACTCTTTCTGGTTCAGCCGTATGACCATCACTTCCTTGACCTTATCTTGAAGATGCACAGGGCGTCTCTATTCACCCTGTCATAGCTGGTTTTGTGACATACATGTGGTGTCTTTCTATCTGCAGACCCTGGTGACTTTGTGATTTTTGAACAGAGTTTTTCTAACAGTGAGGTTTGGGGGTGAGGCCTTATATCACTGGGGAGACTGCTGAATGGCTGTTTCAAAACTCTGACCCCTGGCAAACTACAGATAATTGAAATTGTTTTATAAAGGTGAGATATTGCATTGTGCGCTTTGACTGTTGAGTTATTTCCCTTAGCTTAGGTGAGAATTTCCCATGTCTCTGTCCTCATGGCAATCCCACTTCACACGTGATTGTGATGGGCACTGAAATCCAAAATTTTAATTAAAAATTATTTTGAGGTTTCATAGATAAGTGTGTTTAAGTCCTTTCCACTCTTCCCTCTTCCTCCTCCTATGCTTTCTATGATCCTTCAACTCACTCTCAAAATCCTGGTATGGCTTCACTGGGTATGGGGAAAGTTGTTGCTAATGAGCAAGAGGCGGCAAACCATCCCGACCTCTTCTTCACCCAAAGTGTCTTTCCTAACTTGCAGGTCCTGGCTCGGAGCTAGGTCTGCTTCAGCTAGGATAGGCAGCCCCTGTCCTTGATGTCCCATGCTCTGACACATCCCTTCTACAAGTTCCATCTTCCTGACCTGTGTACCAAAGGCAGGGTTTGCAACAAAGAACG
Source organism: Peromyscus aztecus (assembly GCA_902168405.1). Classification (NCBI taxonomy): domain Eukaryota; kingdom Metazoa; phylum Chordata; class Mammalia; order Rodentia; family Cricetidae; genus Peromyscus; species Peromyscus aztecus. The sequence goes on along the minus strand of CABHPQ010140906.1, from coordinate 17,299 downwards.
TGAGGTGGTTCTCAGTGTGGGTACTGTTGGGCAAGCTGAGCTTCTAGACCTCTCCCCCATATTTTAGAGGTGTGCCAAGGGTGATTGTTTGAGAGTGGAGCCATAGATACTAGAAAATCTGGAGTGGGGACTTTCCAAGTCTCTTGAATCACCTGTATGTTACCCAAATCTATAGCAAGGTCTAATGCAGCTTCCTAGTGCCTTGCCAGGGCTGTGTTTGAGGTTTTTGTGTAAGCATGCACAATATATTAGGATTCACCAAAGAAACAAGACCTTGTGCAAACTAGGGAAGTGATCCACCACTAAAGTATACACCAAACTCTAAGAGTATGTGTACATTTCTTACAAGGATGGGCTCAAGCAATTACAGAGGCTGAGAAGTCCCATGGGTCTTCCATTTGCAATCCAGTTGCCCAAGAAGGCCACTGGTGCAATTTGAAGGCCTGAGAGCTGGAGAACCAATACTGTAGCTTCCTGTCTGGGTTGGAAGGTCTAAGAACCAGGAGTGCCTAGGGCAGGAGAGAATTGGTGCTCCAGATCCAGCAGTCTGGAAGAGAGGAGATAAGATGGGGGTGGGGAGTATGAGGGGAATAATAGAGAGAAGAGAGGGGGTGGGGAAGGGAGGAGGGAGATGAGGAAGAAAGAGGGAGAGTAAACATATTCACCCCACCTTTATGTCCTATTCAGGTTCTCAGTGGACTGGATGGTGCCTACCCCTACCATGGAGTATCACGTGATTTACTGAGGCTTCCCATATCCTAGTTAAGTTGACAGATATTTAGTCATTGATAGTCATCCTGAACCTGTGGCCCTGGAGAGACTGAGCATGTCAGATTTTGCCCAGGCCACTGCAGTACCCTGTAGTGATCTCAGTAATCCTGGGGGAAAGCAAGGCTAACATGATGTAGTTCGAAACTCCAGGAAGTACTGAAGTACAGAGCATCCCTTGGTTAGTCGGAGCCACAAGAGGGAACCAAAGTCTATAAAGGTCATGCTGTCAGGACAGGGAATCTCTTTTTGCTCTCTGTGAACTCAAAAGTTTTTTCCACACACTAGAGCAGAGATTTACAATTCATGATCATTGACAGAAATCTAACTTAGACCCATTACCCACAATGCACACATGTGTTGGCCCACCTTAATGTTACACTTTTTTATCACACACACATACACACACACACACACACACACATACACACACACACACACTATAGCAAATGTCTCACTCTGTAGTGAGGATGGCCTCAAACTTGTGAGATCCTCCAGCCTCAGCTTCTTGAATGATGGGCTTATAGTCATGTGTCATCACACATGACTTTCTTTTATATTCCAAATATGAGGTGTATTTAATGTGCATGTGTATATATGTTTGGGTTGAGGGTGTGAGGTATGTGTGGTGAGGATGGATAGTTTAGGGAGACTGAACTTGGTAACAGAAAGGCTTTACTCCATTTAATAAAAATCACCATTTTTCCAAAGTAATATTTTTTATTGATTATTTGGGAATTTCATACAATGTGCCTCAATCACACTCACTATCCTTTCCTCTCAGGTCTACTGTCCCATCCTTGTGCCCTCCTCACCAAAAGAAAAAAAAATACACCAAGTCCAATTTTTGTTGCCCATACAACTCATTGGAGCATGATCAGACTCCCAGTGGCCGGCCCCTTGTAGATAACTGAGTCTTTCCCCACACCTCTGCCAGAAGCCATCAACTGTGAAGAGCTACACTTTAGCATCTTTATCACACTTTTTGTGGACTCTCTTTAATGGCTTCTTGTCTGGACTGTTTCTTTGGGGGAGGGTTATCACAGAAATCTTCACTCTCTCTCATTTCCAATGACGAGTCTGAAGTCATTGACACCACTTCAAAAGAAGCTTCCCTGCCCATAACAGTCAGTGGCAGCACAGGTCATGGACTTCCACATGGTTTCTGGTGACAGCATTGACCATGGACATCCACACTGCCTCTAGTGGTGGCCCAGAACCCAGACCTCAACATGGTCCCTGGTGGCAGCACAGATCACGGATGTCAACATGACCTCTGGTAGCAGTACAGACCACAGATATAAACTTGGTCTCAGCTGGCATTGTGGACCTCACACATCAATTTGGCCTCTGCTATCAGTACAGACCATGGACACAAACATGGACCTCAGCAGCAGCACAGACCATGGACACCAACTTGGCCTCAGGAGGTAGCATGGACTACAGGCATCAACATGGTCTCCAGCAGGAATATGGGTCATGGACACCAACATGGCCTCAGGTGGCAGCAGAGACCACAGATATCCACATAGCCTCCAACAGTAACACAGACCACAGGCATCAGCAGTGGCAGCATGGGCCATGGGGGTCTTTTGAGGAGGCTGAATCCAGAAAATGAACTGTTCTTCACCTCAGATATCTCCAGGGTGATCATGGACAGTGCATTTGGGGGCAGAGCTTGCATGAGCTCCAGATTGCTGCATACCACCCTGCTGGCCCTACTAGGCAAGGACATGTTCCTTTGTCCACAGTGGCTGGGCTCCCATATACATTGTGGCTGCTGAATCCCTAGTTTCTCTTTTCTCTGTTGTGTGTGGCTTTGCCCTGCCATCTTCCTTTCCAATCTCATGAGTCCACTTTTTAAAAGTATCTTACTAATAGGACCTGCCTTTTTAAAAAGTTGTTCCAGGGTTACTTCATGGTCTGCAGACTCACCTGTCTCCTCTCAAAGCCTCTGTGGGTCTCTCAGGCTCCTTGGAGTGACTCTATGGTCCTGTGGGTGCTGGTGACTGCTGCCATCTTGAATGCACCTCCTGAAATCACCATTTTAATAAAATTTCTACTTAACATAGATTTATATGTAAAGATTTACTATGTTCATTTTAATAAGACTATTACCTAACATCTATTTGCTTAAGTCATCTATGTATGTATGAATCTATATCTCATCTATCT
>CABHPQ010140906.1:0-14346 GCA_902168405.1 Peromyscus aztecus | reverse complement strand
TTTCACTTGGGCAGTCCTACTTTGAGAGTGACAAAGGTACTTCTAGAAGGCCTCAAAGTCAGTTTCCAATAGGGCAAGAATTGGTTCTGATGATGTCACTCATCTGTCAATGTTAACTGCAAGTACATTAGCCAGATGTTTTGTTGACACTAAGTATCTGTTTATTATCTCAGTATCCATGCCAACTTCTTTCTTTTCATAGAGGTTACACAGCTCACATTTCTGATAGCTAGCAACCATGGTGACCAAATAATACTGACTAATAAAATAGAAACAGGAAGTTCTTTATTACAATCTTGAGAAGACATTGCTTTCTTGATATAATGGAGTGCACCATCTGTCTTTCTCTTTTTATAATGGAAGATCTTTATTCTTTGAGAATTTCGTATGATGTATTTTGATTATAATCATGCCCTACTCCTTCCTCCAACTCCTTCCATATCTATTCCACCTCTCTACCTAAATTTCACATCCTTTTGTTTTGTCAGTAATCTGCTGAGCCCAATTTGTGTGGCCCAAAGAATCTCGGGTATGGGGCCACCTTCTGGAACATTGTTGACCTACTAGAGGCCACACCCTTAAAGAAAGACTGACTCTTCTTTCCCCAGAAGCTATCCCTTCTCAATAGCTCCCCAGTTAGAGGTGGGGGCTTAGGAAACTCTTCCTGCCTCCACACGAGAATGTTGACTGGCCTGATCTTTTGTGGGTCTTGTTCTGCAGGCAACTACAGCTGTGAGTTCAAAAGTGTAGATGTCCTGGCATGTCCAAAAGACACCGTTTCACTTTGGTCTCCCCTAACCCATGGCTTTTACAATCTTTCTGCCCCATCTTCAGTGATGATTCCTGAGCCTTGGGGACAGTGTGTGTGATATGGATGTCCCATATCTGGCTGAACCCTGCCTCTGCACTTCGGCCCGTTAGGGATGTCTATGTTGACTGACATCCACTGTGAAAAGAAAATCCTCTGCTTCTTTCATAAAGACTGAGCAGCACTAATCTATGGGTTTAGAGTTACTAACTCATAGAGCAGTTTGATACTATGTCCATTTGACAAGATAGCAAGTTCACCCTTGTGGGGTGTGAGCCCCCAACCACGGGTTCCTGGCCAGATTTATAGTACCAGTCATCAATTTTCTCCTGTAGAGTGGGCCTTAAATCCAGTTAGAAAGCAGTTGGTTACTCCCCATAACGTTTATTCCACTATTACACCAATGGATATATCCTAACATTCTGGTCCTTATTATAGCTCATGGGGTTCACAGTTGAGTAAGACCATTGACGACTTTTCTCCATCAGCCACCTACACAGCACCTTCCAGTACTATGAAAGCTAGCCTCTGGGAAGATGTTCTTTGTCAGTAATAACTTGATATCTCCATGTATCTCAACGGAAGTGTATGGTGTCTTCAGCACAGGGTCTTATAATTGAGTTCCGGTGGGCAACCAAGAGCAATGACAATAGCCTATGTTACCTTGGGAGCCTTTAGGACACTTTTGGCCAACAACTTGAGGGGACATATCCTACACAGGGCACTTGACTTTTCATCTGGCAGTCCATGGTTTCTGTGATGAGCACCATCCTTTCTGTAGGAGTTTCTGGTTCTTCCCTTTTCTAGTGCACAGTACAGATCTGGCAGGTAGAGTTTGGTAGCCAGGCCACGACTGTGAAGTAAGGCTGAGGGGATTAGACACTGTGACCTAACAGCTGCTGCTGGCTGAATCAACCCTGGAAGCTGCCTCTCAGACTTTGGGTTTAGACTTGTTCAGTATAGTTTCTCCAGCATTCGTAATAGAGTACAGTTCCTGGCAGATACAGGCAGACAGTCTGGAAGTGGATAGAAGAGAATTAGGATGGCCTTCCTGATTCATAGTGCTGTGTGCAAAGCAACTGTTTTCAGCTCGAGGAGTTTAAGTTGTGTTCACCCCGGACATGCCTGGGGACCCTGTAACACAGAGACCTATGAGACACGTCTTGGCTATTAATGCAGAATCAGTGGCAGCTCCAGCATTAATCCTGCAGGCTGGAGATAAATGATGCTCAGCCTCTGCCAGGCTGAATCTGTACCAAAACAGCATTAATACCTATTTATATTTTTCTATCAATATTTCATAAATTTGAAGAGAAACAGCTTGAAAGAATTCAAATGATTTTTCTCTGTATGCGTTCCAGAGGCATCAATTATTGCTGTGGGGCACCTTCAGCATTGCCTAAAGCCGCAATAAATTCCCTAGCCTTAACTTTGAAGATTTGAGAAATGCTAATACTGAGAAGTGTATGAATTATTACTCTCGCTCTAACCCAGCAATGTGCCCCCAAAGAGTAAACACAGGCCTCATTTCATTCGGGAGTGGATGAAAACTTCCCCTGCTTGGGTAAAGGGAGATGTGATAGGGCACCAGGGGGCATGGGCAGGCTTCTTAATTGTTTTAAATTCAGTTTCTCCTTGGGTGAAACAGCTGAAGGTTCTGGAAGAAGAGCTTTAATCAATTTTCCTATTTTTCTAAATATTTTGCATTTCCCAAGTTACTCGATTCTTACAAGAATATTATTCAGTAGGTGGGTTAATTGTGATTACTCCCATTTTACAGATGTGGACCCAAAGGAGTAAAACATGATGGACTTAGCTGTGACTTCTTGGTAGCCTAGGGAGATGATACTTTCCACTCCGAATTGGTGGGAAGTTGGAAGTCCATCAGCCATGCCTACCATTTTGTTGTTCTTGGAATTTGAAGAAAATGAAAGCCCAATGTGACCACCCATCATTTACTCTGCAACTACCAACAGCTATAACCACTAAAGCGTAGACGTATTTGCAAATCCATCTCTGCTTTGTCCAAATTGAAACATTGGAGGGAGGAAGGGGATGAAGAAGGAAAGAGGGAAGAACTGATGTATAGGAAGTGTCATATTGCTGTTGATGGCCACGACATAGATAGCTTCAATGACTCTCCAAAAAATTTCTGTGAGACACATGGGTGGCAAAAAGCTTCAAGGGGTTGAATCACCTCCTCTGTCATGGAAGAGTAACCATTCAGAGAAGCAAGTATTCCAGGCCAATGATCTTGCTCAAGTTATGGCCTAAAGAAGAATTTGGTCTAAGAGATGATATAGAAAAGGAAAGAAGCAGGTTCGTATGAACCATCGTGTTCCCACCTTCCTGGTGGCCCCCAGATTCCCAGACTAAATTCCTGTCCCACCTACAATAATTCCATGTGGGTCACAGTTTGAAAAGTTGAATTCTCTTTGTGTTTTTCTATTGTTTTATTACCTTCTTCTATCTCATATGTTACTCATGTAAGTTTGCAAGCAACTCCAAACTCTAACTGCTTTCTAGGAAGATGAAAGAATAAGAGATGATTTATGCTTTGAAAAGATACAAAATAGGTGGGTGACAAATGAGATATACAGCTTATTAAAGCGGTTGTGATCAGGATTGCCTGTCTGTGAAAGAGACACACACAACTGGGTGTTAATAAGCTGCTGTTTTGTGTGAAGAAAACAGGAAACCCTGAGCCATATCTAGCTCCAGCCCAACCAGGTCCAGTTTTTTACTTCAGTGACATTTTGCTTGTCTGTACATTGTCTTCTGTGGTGCATGCTTCTGACATTTAATTTTGTGTCTATAATTAGATTATTGAAGAGTCTCATTCTGTTGAGGTATTGATGTAAAATGGCTTCTATTTTTTTTCTTCAATCACGACCCCAAATATGTTTCATCAAAGATTCTTTTCTAGTTCCTTACAAAATGGATGCTTATCAAACCATCCAAATTGTCTTCCTCCTGGATTAATATGTCTAATGGCAACATTAGTTTAGTGATGTAAATATTCTGATGAATGTCCTTTGTAGGAAGACTGAGGCACAGGAAATTTCTCAGCTCATGGGCTAAAAACCCTGGAGTGAACTCAGGGGCTGATGTCTGCATTGGTCAATTTTCATCACGGTGACAAAGTACTTGACGTAACTTAGAAGAAGTAAAGCCTGGTTTTGGCTCATGGCTTTAGTTTTAGGTTTCAGTTCATGGTGCTCTGATCCTGTCTGACCCTGCTGCTGTGGCCCTCTGAGGAGAGAGACCATCTCTCCAATGACAAGTGGATGGTGGTGGAAGTCTGTTTACCTCAGTACCTGGGAAGCAGAGAGAGGGAGGGATAGGATCCCAATATTCCTTTCAAAGCCACATTGCCAATAACAGTTCATTTTCACTAAACTCCATTTTCTGAAAGTTCTAGCATTCCGTAAGAGTTGAGAAGGCTGAGGATCAACCCTCGAACACACAGGCCTTTGGGGGACATTCCAGAGCCAAGTGACAGCACTTTGCTACAATTCCCTTTATTGCTGCACCTGTGTGTCTAGGTATTCTGTATCCTTCAGGGCATTTGCCGTTGTTAGAAAGTGCGGCTCTGTTTAAAGCTCCACTGTCAAAACTGATTTAAGAAAATTCCAGCAGATTTGTTGAGACATAAATCGCATGCCATATAAAATCACCTATTCAAAATATACACTTCCAGCATTTTTTAACTCCGTGTGTGTGTGTGTGTGTGCACATTTATATGTGGGAGTGCGCCACCACATCCGGACTCACCAAATTCAGGTCCTCACGTTTATATGGTAATCGCCTTACCTGCTGAGCCCTTTCTCGGGTTTCCAGCTGCCGGGGTTTTCAGTGTGTAGATGGAGCTGTGTCACCATCACTACCGTGAAGTGTTAGAACCTTTCATCATTACAGTCCCCACTAACCATTGCTTCTTGTTCCCCAGGCACCAACTTACCCCAGTCACTTACTGTTTCTATTGGCGTATGTAGCTAGAGTTTTCCTGCCTGGCCCACAGTCAGGACAAATCTCTCTCACCCGCCAGTCCCACAGCCGCTCAGACCCAACCAAGTAAACACAGAGACTTATATTGCTTACAAACTGTATGGCCGTGGCAGGCTTCTTGCTAACTGTCCTTATATCTTAAATTAATCCATTTCTATAAATCTATACCTTGTCACGTGGCTCGTGGCTTACCGGCATCTCTACAAGCTGCTTGTCCTGGTGGCGGCTGGCTGTGTCTCCTTCCACCTTCCTGTTCTTTTCTCCTCTCTGTTAGTCCCGCCTATACTTCCTGCCTAGCCACTGGCCAACCAGTGTTTTATTTATTGACCAATCAGAGCAACACATTTGCCATACAGAACATCCTACAGCAGGCATAGGTTATTGTCTTAGTTAGGGTTCCCATTGCTGTGAAGAGACACCATGACACTGCAACTCTCATAAAGGAAACATTTAATTGAGGTGGCAGCTTGCAGTTTCAGAGGTTTAGTCCATTATCATCATGGTGGGGAGCATGACAGCATGCAGGCAGACATGGTGCTGGAGAAGGAGCTGCTTCATGTTGATATGCAGGCAACAAGAAGTCGACTGAGACACTGAGTGGTATCCTGAGCATATAGGAGACCTCAAACCCCACCTCCACAGTGACACACTTCCTCCAACAAGACCACACCTACTCCAACAAGGCCACACCTCCTAATAGTGCCACTCCCTATGAGATTATGGGGGCCAGTTACATTCAAACTACCAAAGATGTTCTGAACATTTCACATAAATGTAATCACAAGTTATGTGCCTTTCATGGCCTTCACTGAGCCCACTATCTCCACGTTTCATCCATCTGGGGACTTATATTGGGATTTCATTCTTTCTTAAGGCCAAACAAATTCACTGTATGAAAGTCTATATGCATCTCTTTGCTCTTTAGCCCAAGATACCTGGGTTGTCATTGTTTGGCTATTGATGGATTATGGTGGTTGGGATGAAAAATATCTTCCACATGTGCATGTATTTGAATGCTTGGTTCCCAAGTGGTAGTGGTTCCCAGTTGGGGAGGTTATGGAATGTTTAGGAAGTAATGCCTTGAGAGAGGAAGCTTATCACTAGGGGCAGGCTTTGAGGGTTTGGAGCTTCACTCTACTCTCCGTCTGCTTCCTGTGTATGGATAAAAATGTGACCTCCCAGTTTCCTGTTCCTGCTACCGCATCATGCCTTCTGACTCCAGCCCTCTGAAACTGTGAGCCAAAATGAACTGTTTCTTCCTTAATTGCATTTGGTAATGGTGTTTTATCACAGCAACAGAAAAGTGACTAGTATAGGGATCATGCATGGGCCAATTTTTGTGTGGATATATGCTTTTAAATTCATTTGTTGTATGTCCCAAACTGGCATTTCTATATTTAACTCGTAATGATTTGTTTAACTGGTTGATAAGCTGCCGGAACGTGTTCCAAAGTGGCTGTGCTGTTTTGCATTTCCATCAATATTGTTTTAATTTTTCAACATCTTTGTCAATGCTTCTAATATCTTCTTGTTAATGGCTGTCTTTTTCTTCCCTTGCATCCCTCCTCCCGCTCCTCCCCACCTTTCCCTCCCCCACCCTTCATCCCTTCCTCCAACAGGGTAAGTTCTCCCATGGGAGACCAGCTAAGCCTGGTACATTCAGTTGAGGCAGGACCAAAGCCCTCCCCGCTTTATCGGGGGTGAGCAAGGTGTATGACCCTAGGTAATGGGATCCAGAAAGGCTGTCTTAATGGGTGTGATGAGGTGTGACATGGTTTTGATTTACATTCCTCTAGTGGTTAATGATGCCAAGTGTCTCTCATGTACTTATTGAAGATTTGTATAACTCCTTAGGAAATTTGTCTTTAAGATCCTTTCCCATTTCAAATAACTTTTTAAATAATTAATATTTATTTTTATATTTTGGATACCACATCTAATTAGGTATTAGATGTAAATATGCTCCTTTCTGTTATTGCTTTCTCACTTTCTTGATGGTATCCACATTGACTAGCTTTCACCACTCTGATGAAATACCTGATATTACCAGCTTAGAAAGGAAAGGGTTTCTTCAGCTCATTTCAAAACTTCAGCTTTGATGAATATTCATTTGTTTTTACCTTGTTACTTTTGGGGAAAGATGAGGGAGGATTGAACTAAGTACCTGCTAAGTACCTCCATCACTGAGCCTCTACCACTGAGCCACATGTCCTCCACCACTGAGCCACAAGTGTTCCACCACTGAGCCTCCACCACTGAGCCATAAGTGCTCCATCACTGAGCCTCCACCACTGAGCCACAAGTGCTCTACCACTGAGCCATAAGTGCTCCATCACTGAGCCTCTACCACTGAGCCACAAGTGCTCTACCACTGAGCCTCCACCACTGAGCCACAAGTGCTCCACCACTGAGCCACAAGTGCTCCACCACTGAGCCACAAGTGCTCCACCATTGAGCACAAGTGCTCCACCACTGAGCCACAAGTGCTCCACCACTGAGCCACAAGTGCTCCACCACTGAGCCACAAGTGCTCTACCACTGAGCCACAAGTGCTCCACCACTGAGCCACAAGTGCTCCACCACTGAGTCACACTCCAGCTCCTCATTTGTGTTTTTGTTAACTTATTAAAGAGGAGTTTTGTCTAAACAAATGCCATGAAGATATACTTCCCTAATTTCTTCTGAAGTTAGCTGCAGCTGTTAGATTTGGGGTTTTCATCAATTTTTAGTAAATTCTGTGACTAGAACAAGGGAGAGGTCCAACCTTCTTATTTTGCATGAGAATACAGTTGTGCCATCACAGATTGTTGAGATTTATGAGACCACTGAGTTGTTGTGGTTGCCTTGCCAGAAATCAGTTAACCACAGCTTTCTGCATTTATTGTGCTTGCTCGTCCACTCCATCGATGCACACCCTTGTCTTTAAGCTCACACCACCCTGTTTTGCTTGTTACACCTCTGCAATAGCTCTCATGCTCTTTCCATTGTTCCCTTGTTTTGATTGCTTGAGGCAGGGTTTCTCAGTGTTGCCCAAGCTGGTCTCCAACTCACAATGCTCCTGCCTCAGCTTCTTGAGTGTTGGACTTGTAGGCTTGTACCACTGTGTCTGCCTTGCGGGAGGTTTTAAAATTATGAAGTGTGAGCCTGCCAACTTATTCTTTTTAAAGATTATTTTGTCTTTTCCAGGTCTCTTATAGTATTTTCATAAGATTGAAGAATAGCTTTGTCAAATTTTGCAAGAGAATCCATACAGATTTTGGGTGTGGGTGTGTATGTGCGTGCAAGTGCATATTTGCATGGAGGTGTGTGAATGGTGTTGGTGGTGTGTGTGTGTGTGTGTGTGTGTGTGTGTGTGTGTGTGTGCGCATGCGTGCACACGCATGTTTGTCTATGTGGAAGAGAGAGGGAAATCTCAGGTGTCATTTCTGAGAAGCTATGCATCTTGTGTTATGAGGCAGAGTTCCTCACTGGGAGCTATCAGCCTCAGGAAACTGTCTGTCTTTCTTCTCTAGCAATGTGATTTCAAGTGTGTACCACCACACCTGGTTTTTTAGGTGGATTCTGGGATTTGAACTCAAATCCTCATGTTCATGTTGCTAGCACTTTACCGACTAAGCTATTTCCCAAGCCTCCTGGTTCAGATGTTTTTAAAAAGGGGATTGCAATGAATGCGTAGATAAAATTTGGAAAAATGTTTGTTTTAGTATTATTGTTCATTTTCTAATCCATGTAGCTCTTTAAAATCTGCTTTCTTAGCTTTTAAAGATGTGTTATCAGGTTTTCAATATTTTAATTTATTCTTTGAGAGTTTCCTCCACACATATCATGTATTTCAATAATATTCACCTCCCATTCCTGCTCTCTAGCTCCTCCTGGATTTTTTTCTTATCCACCAACTCCAATTAGTGCTGCTCTACACACATGTTTGTGGTGCCATGGACTGGATCATGGTTAACCTCCCAGAGGTCACCCTCCCCCCCCAAAAAAAAAACCCTGACTCTCCTTCTAGCAGCTATCAGTTCTCAATAGCTCCCAACAAGGAATGGATACCCGCACATCACTTCCCCAACCACGCTAGATGGTGACAGGTTTGATCTTGTGTAGGTCATGGACCACAGTGGCTGTGTGTTCATGGTTGTGATGATCCTGTCATAACAGGAAATGCTGTTTCACCCTCGCTCTCCCCTCTCTGGCTCTTACAATCTTTTCATCTCTTCTGTGATGTTCCCTGGGCCTCGGGAGAGGGAAGTGTGGTATAGATGTCCTGTTTGTGATAGAGCCACCTACAGACACTTTCTCCTCACTTTAACCAGTTGTGAATCTCTGAGTTACTCACTGTCTGGAGAAGGTTCTGTAATGAGGACTGAGAGCTGAACCTATCTGTGGGTACAGAGATACCTATTTAGAGAGCACTTTAGTGTTCTGAGTATAGGTTTGGTGTTCTTCTGTTAAATTCATTCCTAAACATCAGTTTGAATGGAGTTATTTCTCAAATTCGTTACAGGTTGTTTATTGTTTACAGAAATAGTATTGGTTTTGCATAGTGATCTTGTGTCCTGAAGTCTTACTGGTTTTGTTTATTATTATTTTCCAGCAGATTTATTAGAATTTTCTTCATAAATGATCATGTCATCTGCAAGTAGATATATTTTTCTTTTTCTTATTCATTGTATCTTGAAGCTTTCTATTTTTTTTTAAATCTAATTTGCTGGACTAGAGCTTAAGTTCAATAGTGAATAGAAGTTGTCTGAACAGACACAATGGTCTTGGTTCTCTTTTCTCCCCAATTCCCTTCTTCTTCCCTCCTTACATCTCCCCCTCCTTTATTTTCCTCTTATCCTTCCCTTCTTCCCTCCCTCCCCTTTTTCCTCTCTCCTTTCATTCTTTCCTAGCTTCCTTCATCCAGAACATCTTTATTAGAACCTTAAGCCTCATCACAATCAAACCGTAAGAGAAAAATGCTTTACCCAGGAATCTATACTTATCCAAAATTTTGGTAGAAATACAAAATTTGTGGATCTAGGAACTATAAATATGAAACCTGGGTCCCAGCTTCTGGCTTCCTAGAAGACTGAGAAAGAAGTTTAGGTTGGTAGGAGTCAGATAAGCCATTTTTGTTTTATAATAGAGTATTTACCTCCCAAATGTCAGGCTGAGGTGTAATCTAGTAAATGGACACTGGCCCAGCATGTACAAATTCCTGGGGTTTATCCTCAGTACTGCTCAACACTCTATGTGTGCATCTTTCTCTCTGTCTCTCCCCAACTCTATGGCTTAGAGAGGGACTCTACTTTGGTGGAAGTTATGCATTCACTGGTATCAGTGTTCCACATTCTGGATTTGGCCCTAATCTCAAGATTTTAATTATTTTAAATTAATAAATGTGATGCACATCACTGACTTTTCTTTTAATGAATTTAAATATTAGTCTAAGGCAGTAACCATGGGACTATGGTGATTACCTTTTCCAAAGAATTTTTTTTGTTAGAAGACCGTCAATTGATTGAATATTTTCTATGCCTAGTTGTAGTGAAATTTCATTTTTATAGGTGTTATGCATCTCATCTCTTAGAGTAGTAATTTGTTTATATTTGTCTCTCAAATCATTTGTGCCACTGTATCAGGAAATTATGTAATGATTTTGTAATTTTCTTTATTAAAAATAGCTAAAGCAGTTGTTTTGAAACTAGTGGGAGCTGAACCATCTCTAATTCAACATGTTAATCACGGATGCTTGGGGAAATTATTTCAGAATCAAGGTATTAAGAAAAATTATTATCCCTTTAAACAATAGATTTTCATTTGTGTGTCTACATTTCTGTTTAACTCTAGAAATGGGACTATATTTCTAGAAAAGGGCCTCCTATATTCAAGAACATTTTACATGGACACAAAGTCCCCTATAAGCTTTCAATTTACTTAGAGGGTAACTCTGAGTTCAGTAAGCTTCCTTCAGAGAGGTTGAAATAAGTTCCAGAGAACAGAACAGGTACAATATGATTAAGGGTCTAGGAAGCATGCAGGGGGTTGATATTGAAAATTATTGTATGTAGAACAATTACTTGCTTGTAGCTGAAGTTTTATCTGGTCCTGCCCAGCCCCACAGACCCTGCAGCTGCTTATAAAATAATCACTCAGAAGCTTATATTAGTTAAAACTGTTCAGCCATTAGCTCAGGCCTACCATTGACTAGCTCCTATACCTAAACTCAGCTCATTTCTGTTAATCTATAAATCACCACAGTTTCTGTGGCTTTACCTGTGTGCCATTACATGCTGCTCCCTGGACTGCCCGCTGGTGTCTACTGACTCAGCCTTCTTCCTCCCAGAGTCCTCCTCTTCTGCTGGCCCCACCTATACCCCCTGCCTGGCTACTGGCCAATCAGCATTTTATTTATCAACCAATCAGAGCAACACATTCACAGTATACAGAACATCCCACAGCACCTCTCCCTTTCTGTTTAATCAAAAAGGAAGGGTTTTAACTTTAACATAGTAAAATTACATATAACAAACAAGAATTATAGTTATAATATCTAGTCTCTTTGTATTTTGTAAAATTAAAGAAAATACAGTTTGTAAATAATATAAGCCTCTGTGTGTTTATTTGGGTCTGAGCAGCTATGGACTGGGCAGGACACAGGAAAACTTCAGCTACACTTTCTTCTGTCTCTATGCTCATCATACCTTAGCCTATTACACCTTTCTCTCTGCTGACACATCTTGAGGATAAAGATTTGCTATGATCATATGTGCTCCAAGTACCACCCTTTCTTATGTATCTTTTGTGCCTAATTTCATGATAGCCACTAAATAAATGTTTGACTGATTTTAGGACTATTAGGAAGAGAAATTCAATGTAGCAGCATGATGCAGAAGCTGTAAGCTCTCATCTATGTAAGATAAGGTATTCTTGGTCTATGAGTAGATCAACGTCATGCTTAGCCATCATCAGAAAAATTCTCTCCTGCTGTAGATGGAAACAAGTGTCAGAGAGTGAGAGACCTTGGAATACTCGGTCCTAAATGGGACGCCTCCACCAGATCCCTACCCTCAGAGAGCTCTGTAGAAGAGGAGGCAGAAAGACTGTTGGAGCCAGAAGGGATGAAGGACACAAGGGAAATGAGGCCTTGTAAACACAACAGGGCCGATGCTCATATGAATCCCAGACACTGTGGCTGCATGCTCTGGGCCTGCGTAGGTCTGAACCTCCAAGGCATCTCACCCCTGGAGGAGACTGGCTCTCCCTCTTTCAGTAGCCATTGACCTTCTGTATCTCTTCCTGGTGGAATTTCTCCCATCCTTGTTGGCGTGTTGGCTAGTGTTGCCACTGGGCTTGTCTTGTTCAGGCAACCATATTGTTGATGTTTCACTCACTTTTGGCCTTGTGATCCAGGACTCATAGTACAGTTGCAGGTGCTAAACCACACGCCTCTTTGGGTCTTGTTGGGGGTTAAATTTTGGGATATGAATTGCTGTGTTACCAACTGGAGTTGTACTCCCCACCCCCTTTTATCTGGCCTGGTACCTTCATTTTCTTCTTTATACTCTTCTCAGCCATATCTCTGGACATTTTCCCTGGATCTCTGGCCTCAGGCATCAGCTTGTTTGGGTCTTTCTAACGTCTGTTCCTGAAGACTGAAGTTCTATCCTTGACTCTCAGGGTGCAGGACTGGGGTCAATAAACAATAAATAGATCTCTGAAGACCAGCATTCATCCTTTCCCGTGCAATTTGGCCTTCCTTCTTTGTGAATTTGCCATTGCTTTGTGATCTGTCAGATTGACTTACTCAGTAGTAGTGTTTCTCTGAATCGTGCAAGGATTCCCTTTCTCTTCTCACTCTAAACCTTCAGTTAGCCACCCAGCTTGCGCTGGGCCAGCCTCTGAGGTACTTCACACCCCTGCCCATCCCACCTCTATGCTTACCTTACTTTGTTCTTGTCTTCCTCAGTCCAGCTCCATGTGGATGAAGTCCTGAAGTCTTAGTGGATGCTGCCAGGTTCGTCTTTCTCGGGAAATGGGGTTTCTAATCCAGTTAGGTAAGATGAAAATATAAATCAAGGATGTATCTCTTTCTTCCATCATCTAAACATCTCTTAGAAAGTGTGAGCTAGCCGGGCGGTGGTGGCGCACGCCTTTAATCCCAGCACTTGGGAGGCAGAGGCAGGCGGGTCTCTGTGAGTTTGAGGCCAGCCTGGGCTACCAAGTGAGTTCCAGGAAAGGTGCAAAGCTACACAGAGAAACCCTGTCTCGAAAAACCAAAAAAAAAAAAAAAGAAAAAAAAAAAGAAAGAAAGTATGAGCTATGTGTCCAGGAATAAGAATCTGTTTCGATCCATTCATCTCTCCATCCAACATGTACTTATTGAGGAACTTCTAAAACAAAGCCATAAAATTCAAGCTTAATTGTGATTGGGAAATTTAAGCTGCACAAACACGCTGCAGATAAAGCACTACTACTTTTAGACCTAAGGTGATAGCATGAATTTTTTTTTTTTGCTATAAAATGATGTTATATATTCTAGATCATGGAAGTAAATTTAAGGCTAAGCATATTTAAGTTCAAGTAACAAAAGTATAATCTCAACTCTATTACATGAGATTTTTTTTTAAAGGAGCTGTCATGTGCTGGGCACTTTATATACTTTGTGAGAGATGTTATTTTTAACCACAATTTAAGTATGAAAATGAGAAAATGAGGCTCAGGGAACTTAAGTGACTTTTTCAAAATCAATTGTCAGAAAGTAGCAGAGAGGGGGTGGGTGGAGAGAGAGGGATTCTAGTTTAGGTGTGTTTTGGTCTAAAGTTCAAACTCTTAAATCTTACTATAGCATGTTTTTAAATATTTAGTAGAGACTAGAAGTAACATTTGAATTTGTCAAATCAGATCACTCTAAAGTGTCATATATTCATTCATTTAATGATGGCTCTCAAAAATATCTATTCTAAATTTTTATATTACAAACTGATATTCTATAATCTCTTTCAGTTTTGTCCAGTACAACCCATAACATTTGCTTAGCAACTAATTTGTAAGAAAAATTGTGGTGATGTATTGTGTCCCAATAAAATTTACCTGAGGGTCAGAGGAAAAAGCCAGCCACTATATTAACATAGAAGTCAGGCAATAGTAGCACATACCTTTAATCCTGTCACTTGGGAGGCAGGGATCTGTCTGGATCTCTGTGAGTTCAAGGCCACTTCGGGAATAGAGCCAGGCATGGTGATATACGCTTTTAATCCCAGCACTAACTATAGAGGTCTGGAGGTCTGTACAGACAGACAGGAAGTGACAGAGCTGGGCAGGAAGAGGAAGTGATGTAACTGGGCTGAGAGAGCAAATGAGAGAAGAATGGTGTGGTAAACAGGAAATAGCTCGCTTTGGAAGCTGTGGAATTGGTGAGGTGTGGTAGTATTGTGTTCCCCGAAATATTATGCATACTAATAAACTTATCTGGGGTCAGAGACAGAACAACCACAATATTAAACATAGAGGTTAGGCAGTGGTAGCACATGCCTTTAATCCTATCA
>CABHPQ010140905.1:33508-52285 GCA_902168405.1 Peromyscus aztecus | reverse complement strand
TTTTTTTTTTTTTCCTCTCTCTTAAATTACACATGGTCGAGCTGGGCAGTGGTGGCGCATGCCTTTAATCCCAGCACTCAGGAGGCAGAGACAGGCGGATCTCTGTGAGTTCGAGACCAGCCTGGTCTACAGAGTGAGATCCAGGATAGCCAAGAGCTACACAGAGAAACCCTGTCTCAAAAAAAAAAAAAGAAAGAAAAAGAAAAAAAAAATTACACGTGGTCCAGAGAAATATGTCCAATCGCCAGCAGTGGCCTGGCTGGCAGGCTCGTGGGTGACTTTGCTTTTTACATCCTGTGGTTTGCACAGTCTGTAGAGAGAGCCTTGTGCTTGTGTGCCAGACTGACTGGCAGCAAGCCTCCACAGTCTGGTGAGGGTTTTACACACTTCGCTATTTTCACAGTATCCTGAGGGGCAGACCTGCCAGTCCCCTCATTTCCCAGTGAAGACGCTGAGCTTCAGGAGGTTCGACATTTTTCTGAGGTTAAATGTCTAGTCAGTGACAGGCAGGATTAGAGCTGGGGCAGTCTCATGTCGCAGCGGCCCACAGAGCCAGCCTTACCCGTGGTGGGGAACCTAGAGAAAAGACCAGAACACTCAAAATGCCCTAGCCAGCCTCTGAGGCCTGAGCTGTGAGCGGTATAGGTAACTGGTTTTAAGCAGGGAGTCTCGTCTTGGTGTCTTTTGGTATCAACAGTTCCTCAGACACACTAAATTTGCAAAAACTAGGTTCCTGCCTGGGAGTGGTGGCACATGTTTGTGGTCTCAGCACCGGAGGCTAAGACAGAGCTCTGCAAGGTCCAGGCAGCCTGAGCTAAGAGTAAGAAAGATCCCGTCTCAAAACACAAAGGCCTGCTGGCGGCGGCGGCACACCTTTAATCCCAGCACGCAGGAGGCAGAGGCAGGTGGATCTCTGTGAGTTCCAGGACAGGCTCCAAAGCTACACAGAGAAACTGTCTCAAAAAACAAAAACAAAAAAAACCCCACAAAGGCCTAGGAATGTCAAAGACTGGGTGTGTTGCTTGCCCAGTGTGTACAGGCCTGAGTTCAGTTCCCTTCCAAGCACAACATTAAACTGGGGCTGGGTGTGGGGGTGCCATAATTTAATCCCAGCACTCGGGAGGTGGGGGGCAGGGGCAGGAGGCTTCGTGAGTTCCCTCTCAGGACTACATAATGAGACCCTGTCCTAGCCATCTAGTGAATTTAGAACCTGTCTGCGGTAGAAACTCTCTCAAAAAAAAAACAAAGTATATTGATCTTATTTGTTGTTCCCGAAGTGTTCAGACGAGGTGTACCTGTCTTGAACAGATGAGAACCCCAAGCAGCACGTGCCCTTGGAGGAGTACAGAGCTAACCTGAGAGACATGGTGCAGTACTTGAGGTCTGTGGACATCCCCGGGGAGCGGATCATTCTCATCACCCCGCCCCCGCTGTGCGAAGCCGCCTGGGAGAAGGAGTGCGCCCTGAAAGGTGAACAGGGCAGGCTCCTGGGGGTGGGGAGGGCTCCCACTCCGGGGACCTGAAAGGTGAACAGGGCAGGCTCCTGTGGGTGGGGAGGGCTCCCACTCCAGGGCCCTGAAAGGTGAACAGAGCAGGCTCCTGGGGGTGCGGAAGGCTCCCACTCCAGGGCCCTGAAAGGTGAACAGGGCAGGCTCCTGGGGGTGCGCAGGGCTCCCACTCCAGGGCCCTGAAAGGTGAACAGAGCAGGCTCCTGTGGGTGGGGAGGGCTCCCACTCCGGGGCCCTGAAAGGTGAACAGAGCAGGCTCCTGTGGGTGGGGAGGGCTCCCACTCCGGGGCCCTGAAAGGTGAACAGAGCAGGCTCCTGTGGGTGGGGAGGGCTCCCACTCCGGGGCCCTGAAAGGTGAACAGAGCAGGCTCCTGTGGGTGCGCAGGGCCCCCGCTCCAGGGCCCTGAAAGGTGAACAGAGCAGGCTCCTGGGGGTGCGCAGGGCCCCCGCTACAGGGCCCTGTCAGCCACTGGAGTACACACTCCGGGGGTCAACTCTGTTGTCTTCCTCTAGGCTGGTTTAGACATAAAGCGAGGCAGGGATTCTGGTGTGTAAGTCAGAAGGACATCGGTGCCCCAGCACCCACGCTCTGTAGTTGCCAGACGCCCAGATGCACACAAAGCCCACTGCCAGCTGCAGCAGCTGGGGCAGACAGCTGCTCTCTTTCCCCTGGCATAGGGAAGGCACCTGCGGCCGAGCTCTGCAGGTGGAAAAGGGTAAACTCTCTCCCCTTTTCTTCCCTGTGTGCATTCTGTCCTTCAGCATGGCAGCTCCCATGCTGGCACACCTGACTGGAAAGGTGTGCTGTGGACTTTGTCTCAGCTGCTTGAATCCGGAGGACGGGTTTGACCAGGAGACATTATTGGCTTTTCAGCACAGGTCAGCTGTCAGAAGCAGGGAAGAGTCGTTCTTTTCCTCACATGCAGCGTCCCGCCATCCTCCCTTAGCCTCTCAGTCCGCCACCTGCACTCCTGAGCGTCTCCCTGGCTCTGGCTCTGCCTTCTAAGCCAGCAGGCCTGCCCCCCGCCCTGGGTAGCCTGCCTTCCTGCTAGAATGGGAGGTAGGCAGCATGTGCTTGGCCAGGTGTGTGCATTTTGCACTAGAATCTGTGCATGAATTGCACAGGTATGGCCGCCACAGATGCCTCAGCATGGTTGAGCATGCTGGTCCCAGGCACAGCCCTGTAGTAGCGAGCTCAGGCAATGACTGGTCTCTGCAGGCTGTAGACAGTCCTCACATGAGGAACATGCAGTTGCTGTTGGCTGCATGGTGACTCTTGGGCTCATGGTCTCGACGTTTCTTTTTAGCCATGCCCGAGCGAGCCCCTTACCCAGCTCACTGTGGTCTGCTCTCTTGCTGGTTAGCCCCTGCACTCTGACCCTGGTGCCTTAGAAGCTTCTAGATGCCACAGCTGGCTGCTCCTTTGTCCTCTGCTGTGCCCTAGCCCCAGGCAGGCCGGCGTCAGTGGCACTCAGAAACGGTCCAGTCAGCGCGGCTCCATAGGACCAGCAATACGTTGGCCAGTGACGCTCTGGCGTTTTCCCCAACAGGTTGCAGATTAAATCGCCTGAACTCAGTTGCCGGCGAATATGCTAATGCATGTCTAACGGTAGCCAGAGACTGTGGGACTGATGTCCTTGACCTGTGGACCCTGATGCAGAAGGACAAGCAGGTATTGTGGCCTTCTCAGTCCTATCAGTTACTGGGATCACAGAGGTGAAGCGGGTATGTGCAGCTCTTCTGGAAAGGCTCCTCAGACAGGCATGGTGATGCATGCCTGTAAATCCCAGCACATGAGAGGTGAGGGTACAAGAATCAAGAGTTCAAGGCCAGCCCTAGCTACATAGCATGTTTGTGCCAGCCTGGCTACGTAAAACCGTGTCTCAAAGGACATACATGTCAGCCATGCTTTTCACCAAGAAAAGAATAAAGACAGGCAGAGGCCAGGAGGGTAACCAGACCCTCAGCTAGAGTCTACCCTAGAGCACCATAAATGGCCAACTTCCTGTCTGTAAGAGCAGGACAGAGTTGAGATAAGACGGTGACATGTATTCACTAACAAAACCCACGGCTCGAGATCCCATTCCAGTTGAATTACTTTGTCTTAAAGCCTGAAAACAAACGCGCAGGGAAAAGCTCACACGTGCACAGGCGGAGGACGCAGCTGCCTGCTGTGGTGTTTGGGCAGCATTATCCACCCCAGGTCCAAAGCTAGACTTGAGCCCCCATCTCTGTAGGTGACTGGGTACACCCGAGTCCACGGAGTCCTGGGCAGAGGCCAAGTCTGATGCCCAAAACATAAATAAAGCTGGTAGGAAAGGACGCTCTGAAGTCACGTGCGTGGTTCCAGCTCTGGCGTCTAGATGAGGCCGCCCTGACAGGTTAGGGGAGGACAGTGGACAGCGTTCAGGTTCCACATGGTCCTGGTCTTCAGCATATGAGAGAGGCATGGTCAGACACATCTTCTCACCCGACCCCCTTTTTGAGGCAGAGTCTCCTATCCTAGGCTGGCCTGGAACTTGCTTTGTAGCTGAGGATGACCTTGAACTTCTGAACTTCCCACCTCCACCCTGGGGACCAAGCATGTGTTAGGCAAGCACTCTACCGAGTCTCATCCCCAGGCTCCTCCTTATTCCTTAGTAAAATGTTTGTTCTCTAGGGCATTTCCTTGGGATGCTGAGGCCCAGGGAGGAGCTGAGGGATGGGGACAGTGGTCTTCAAAGGAGGACCCACCCTACCCCGGTGCCATGTCAACAAGAACTCAGCCCACAGTCAGCAAGCCAGATGCCAACTTTCCCCCTCCCCCATTTCTCAGTCCACCCCCTCCCCCACGGACCTGGAAGGGTCTGACGGTGTTAGGGTTGGTCTGTGAAGAGGGACTGGAAAATAGAGACCGTTAGTCCCAGGACACCCAAGAACGGCTACCAACTTGAGAATCTCACAGACTCCAGTTTAGGACTTTGCAGAGAAGTGTCCCGCTTACCTTTGGAGGCTCTCGGAGCCCCGGGACTCCAGGCGGCCTCAGCATCCTTGACTGAGCTTTGTTCCCAGGTGGGAGGGCCACCGCAGCCCCAGTGCAAACGTCCTCCAGGGCCAGCGGGCCGGCTCAGCTGGTGAAGGCACTTAACTGCCAAGCCTGGGCACCAGAGTTTGATCCCAAACACCTGCTTGGTGGTTTGGTTGGAGAGAACCAACTCTACAAATTGTCCTGTGGCCTCCTAGTGCTACCACTCACCCAGGCCTGCACACCAAATGAGTTAAAGAATCCAGTGGAGATGGCTTGAGAGTACGGGGTGGGGGAGGGGGGGGTGTGTGTCTTCCACCACGGCCTGGTTTGCCTCACAAAGTCTTTCCTGGTTTAATGCAGTCAGGGTCTTCCTTACAGAACCTCCAGATGAGGAAGGCCACTGGAATCCTGTCAGTCTCCACAGGGATCAGGCGAAGGAAGACTCCTCCGAGTTAGAACGGGCCCCGAGTAAATCCTGGGTTTAGACAGAGGAATGATGGGAAACTGGGCTCTACACCGCCTCCTGCCTGGTCCAGGAGGTCCAAGTTCTCATCACCCTGAACCTGCCCACATCCTAGGACCTGCGCTTTCTTAATGCTAGTGATCACAGCCCCTGGGACCCAGGACGACCATGTTAGACACAGGAGCACAGGCAGCAAGGGTCTTGTACCCAAGCCCCTGTTGAGACGCACAGGAGGCCACTGTGGTCCCAGTCACTGGTCGACTGCCCCAAGGAAGGTACGTGACACATTCCTCCTCTCCCCCCAGGACTTCTCATCTTATCTATCAGATGGCCTGCATTTATCACCAATGGGAAACGAGTTTCTGTTCTTAAACCTCTGGCCACTGCTGGACAAGAAGGTCTCCTCTCTGCCATGGCTGCTTCCTTACTGGAAGGATGTAGAGGAAGCAAAGCCTGAGCTGAGTCTGCTGGGAGACGGAGACCATTAGTCAGCCTGGGAAACCTCCCAGGAAGGGGTGGTTCCCGTTGTTCATGGCGCCACTGGTAATTCACAAACATTCCAAGAATAACTGTTCATGTACATAACCTCAAGTTGGTAATTCAGTTGATTAAACCTTTTTTCAAGATTAACTTCTGTTTATGACTTTAAGATTTATTTTTTATGTGCATTGGTGTTTTGTGTAAATGTATATCTGTGAGGGTGCCAGATCCCCTGGAACTGGAGTTAGACAGTTGTGAGCTGCCTTTTGTGGGTGCTGGAAATTGAACCTGGGTCCTCTGGAAGAGTAGCCAGTGCTCTTAACCACTGAGCCATCTCTCCATCCCCCCTGTTCATGACTCTTGATCAAAAAACCCACTAACATTTGCCAGCATTAATAAGTTATTTTTCAGGGAAATGTTATTCTGGACCCATTTTATTTGATGTTCAGTATTTATTGACAGTTATCAATGCCACAGCTACAGAATATACCCTGAGCAGCTTGTTAATCCTGTACATGGCAGGGGAAAAAAAGGACAACTTTGGTTTGTTTAAAAAGTCTCAATTTTATAAAAATGCTTTTCTTATATTTTGCCAAGAACTTTGATTCATACATACACCCACACACCCCACTCACCTTATAGCAAATCCTCAAAATATAAGACTATCATGGCTAGTTCAAAGAGCAAATACCACAAGGTACATGTTCAAGTATTAGTGTAACAGACGTCCTTGGAGAGACAAGGCACGGGTTTGGTTAGCGTCCTCAGAGTTTACAAGTTATCTGGGTTAAAATGTGGTGGCTGGTGAGCACATTCCAATTCTTAGAAGAAATGCTCTTATAACTAGACTTTATGGACATCAGAATTGAGGCTAATGGTATTTATCCTTCACACAGCAAGTACAGAGCATCCAGGATCCTGAAGTACTAAAGCCAGAGCTCACGTGAGTATCTCCTTGCTGGATTGGAGGTCAGTTCTTCCGGGGCTGGGCCCCAGGCGGAGAGTGGCAGCACCCCGGCCTGCTCAGAACCGGTTCTGGTAAGAGTGCCAGCTTGCTTACTCAAAGTCACAACAAGCAGTCAAGTTCTTTCGATTGTGTTTGGAGTAGTATAGGTTTTGTGGATATCGAAATGTCTTGTTTGTTATTTTATGTGAGCATTTTGCCCACATGTGTGTGCACCACGTTC
The DNA here is from genome assembly GCA_902168405.1 of Peromyscus aztecus. Taxonomy (NCBI): domain Eukaryota; kingdom Metazoa; phylum Chordata; class Mammalia; order Rodentia; family Cricetidae; genus Peromyscus; species Peromyscus aztecus. The sequence continues at coordinate 45,640 of CABHPQ010140905.1, read as the reverse complement.
GTGCCTGGTGCTGCAGAGGTCAGAAGAGGGCATCTGATCCCCTGGAACTGGAGTTAGAGCATTAAGAGCCACCATGTGGTGCTGGGAGTGGAATCGGGCGCTCCTAACTGCTGGACCAACTCTCCAGCCAGAGAAACTGCCCAGTGAACAGGGCCTAACAGTGACTAGGCCATCTCTGGTTCACGTGGCTGTTACTGCAGACCTCAGAGGTCTGAAGCTAGAGTCTTCATCCTGGACAGGACCATTCTTAGTCAATATGGCCCTAAGTACAGACAGGACTTTCCATCTGCAAAAACTTCCAGTGTCAAGACAGGCGACATCTGGAGACAATGTACATACAACCAGGTTCCTCTGCTTTTACTTGAAGGGAAAAGAAATAAATAAGTCTGTTCCAGTTATCCTCACTACTAACTGCTTCACTGTGGTCCGAGGACCCTTACAGTGCACAGACAGACAGACTACAGACGTCCTCAGCGCTTCACCAAGAACTTGATCCAGCCTTATTTTCTGCTTCTGCACCACAGGTCAAAGTAGATTTTAGATTATAAAAGAAAAACCCAAAACCTGAAGTAAGCCAGATTTACCTCACCCCTTCCACGGGCCTACACCCACAGAGGATGCCATGTCCCCTGACAGCGTCCGCTAAGTTGCCTGCGTGTTCCTCGGGTCGGCTCTACAGAACATCTGCACATGCGCGTCCTAGAGCAGGGCAAGGCCCTGCTAGCACTCTGTCTCCTTGCTGTCCACTCGGCTCTGGCGCTGCAGCTTGAAGGAGGCTGCCTTCTCACTCCTGGTGACCGGGTGGTCGGTGAGGTCCTCGAAGGACTTGGCAGCCGCACTGCTGTTGGGGAAGGGGTCCTTCTCAAAGCCATCGTCGTCCACATGGGAGTCTGTGCTGGGGTCTTCCTGGATGGTGTCCATCCTCTGGTGGTCCAGTTTTGGGGCAGCAGACACTGGTGGCATCATGGAGGCCGGCTGCAGGGGCTGCAGACGACCTGGAGTCTGCGGTGCGGGAAAAGGCTTGATAATGCGAACAGATGCCGAGTCCATGCTGCTCAACATCTCGATGTTCTGGAAAGACACGGGTCCAGGGGTGGGGAAAAGGAATCAAGTCAGTACACTGCAACCCGACCCACAGCAGCCCCGGGCTGTGCTCGAGTGCAGGGCGAGGCGCTGACGCCGGTGTCTACCAAGAGCCATGACCAAGTCAGTGCTGAAAGGCTGAGTCAGCCCGGTGGCTGTGGGGAAGCCAGGGTTCCTCTCCGCCACATTTCCACCAGCAACTAAGTTAAGTCATTCCCTCAGGCCATTCCCATCCAATCAGATCCCTGTGACTCCCAGGAGCCCAGGAGGAAGAGCTCCTGCGGAGCCTGCTCTTCTGTATCCTGCGAATACTTACACTGTGGTGAAACAGAGACAGGGATTCATACTGCTTGTCCAGTTTCTTGTCCTAGGAGGAACAGGAAGTGAAAATGTCATTAAAACTAGAAGGACCCACCCCTCCACCAGTGCGTGCTTCCTGTTCACTATCCTAGGCGGAGTGAACTCGGCCCCCAGTGCAGTGGCAGCGGGAACGTGGCTCAGCACTGGAGCGGGTGCAGGTGCGTGGCACACCTGAGGCCTCGGGTCTGTCTGCCACCCTCCAGGTGCTACCAAAAGGAAACCAAGGGCAGACTCATAGCTGAGAACACACTGGAGCTCCCAGGCAAGACGCGCCGCTCTATGTGAATTGTGAATGGTGACGCACACAGAGAGGGGCTTTCCGTCCTGTCTTTCTCGGGGGTCTTACGCTGGGCAGGGGTGTGTGCAACAGCATCAGCCCTAGCCACAGCGCCTGGGCACTGGGACAGCTGGCCTCCCTCCGTCCTGACCTCACCATCCAACCCACAGCCTTTCACAGAACTGAGTCTAGATCCCCGTGTCGTATTTCTGCAGGGGGCCGAATGCTAACAGGAAAGGCAGCCAAGAACTGGCCACAACCACCTTCCGTGGCCAGAACAAACCACCCCGAAGTGGTTCTGCTCTGAAATCACGATCAGCCACGGTCCACGTGAGCACTCGGGAGGGCTGGTGCTGCTGTCCTGAGCTGCATCTTCTAACTAAGTTCCACTTCCCTCACTTGACAGCAGCTCCGCCTCCGTCCAAGGGCCTGGGAGCCTTCCCACCTTAGCACTGTCCCCACTGCGAGGCCAGGAGAGCACCGTGGAGCTGCAGACAGCAAGTCTCGCCCTTCATCTGAGAGACACCACTCTACTCATGCAAGGTAAACTCCTTAAAACTCACCATGTATAACGCACTTTTAAAGACAGTCCAATTTAACAGGTAACTTATCTGTAAAGATGTGAACACTGTACACGACAGTGTCCATGGGAATATCGGAAATGTTTACAGTTGTTCCCCGAAACCAAGTCAGCCCAAAGGTGCTCCTGTGGACTTTACAGACCCCAGGCAAGTCCAGCTAAATGCTCTCGTTTTTAAAAAAAAACCCATTTGAAAAAGCATGTGACTTTGTGTTCGAGTGTGCCCCAGCCTTCAAGCTGAGATGTGCCTATGGAGGTGGGAGGACCGCTCGGAGGAGTCAGTTCTCTCCTTCCAACCATGGAGGTCGTGGGGAAAGAGGGAGTGGGTCTCATGCTGACCGGGTCTCCAGAGCTGAGGCTGGTCAACTTGGAGCTCATGGTCCTCTCTTTCCTGAGAGCAGGCCCTGCTGGACCTAGTTTATCCAGGGCTGGGGAGGAACACACAGCACAGGGCGAGCAAGGGAAGCTCTCCTGGGAAGCGCTAAGTACCCCGCTCCCATTCAGTCCAGAGATCATCAGGCAAGCTGTCTCAGAACACGAGGAGTAGCGCTGGCAACATTGTACATCTGTCTTTCACCTGGAGCTGCTCAGCACTTCTGTAAAATGTTTGATCACTTAAACTTGGGTGACTTACCACACAGTGGACAAGAATGCTGAAAGGAATCCAGAATATCAAGGAGAAAACCAGGACGGACCCCACGATGTTGTCTGCCAAAAACTTCCCTGTGAATAATTCAAACAGTGAATGTCAACCACATACTTCACAAATCGTCTGCAGAACACTTCGGGGTGAGGAAACTAGATACTGGGTGTGCTTTCTAGGTCCACGGTGCCAGCAGACGGGCACAGCATGCTCAGGAAGACAGTATCTTTATTACCTGAAGATGACGATTTTTACAGCAAAATTCTAGGGGGTCTTTGCCTTCTGCAAAACCTGAGACCTACTGGTAAATAACTCTTAGACGGAACAGGGTCACAAGACTGAACCAAGATCAGTTGGTCCACTCTTTGAAAACACATTCATGCAACATACACAAGAATGAACCTGTAATGAGTTAGTTTTGCCTTAGCCAACAGTATTTTTTAAATTTTTTAAATTTTTTTTTGTATGTGTGTGGTTTTTTTTGGGACAGGGTTTCCCTAACAGCCTTGGCTGTCCTGGAACTCGCTTTGTAGACCAGGCTGGCCTCAAACTCAAGAGATCCACCTGCCTCCCGAGTGCTGGGATTAAAGGCGTGCGCCACCCTTTTTTTTTAAACTCTGGTGTGATCAGACACTAGATAGTCTGGGAATTGAACCCGGGTCCTCTGGAACATCAGTCAGTGCTCTTATCGCTGAGCCACCTCTCCAGCCCGGCTTCTAACCTGTATTTTCACATGTTCTGCCTGCACATATGTCTGTGCACCTTATGAATGCAGGGCTCCAAGAGGCCAGAAAAGGAGGCTGGATCCCTAGGACTAGAGTTACAGGTAATTATGATCCACCATGTGGGTGCTGGGAACTGAACCCAGGGTCTTCTGGAAGAAGAAAAACCAGTGTTGCTACCCTGAGCCATCTCTAATATCCAACAGGTAGTTCAGAACCAGTGTGGTGAACAAATTCTGAACCACACCTGAGTCACCATGGAAATCAGCTCAGCCCTTGGTAAATGCAGGAAATAGTTCACTTACCAAAAGTGTTGATGCTCAACTGGTCAATGAAATCCCAGAAACGCTCAATGACATCCTGTACTCGCTTTTCACATTTGCCCTACGAGGAGAAACCAAACTGTGCTATCCCAAACGACACGTTTAGAACTAATAAATCCTCAGAAAAACAATGGGCACCTAAACAACTTCACTTGGTGCCCACCTCGAGTACGGGATGGCAATTCCAATATGAAGACACCTGAGAAAGGAGGTCCGCACTTTCGCAATCTGTCCCTTAAAAAATATTGGGTGCACGGTGGGGGTGAGGGTGTTCAGACAGGGTATCCTGTGTCTCAAAACTGGGCCTCTCTGTTTTCCTGATGGCTAAGAACACAGGAATGTGTTGTCACATCCAGCCCAGAAGTCCCCTTTTAGAACAGCCAGGCAGGCTAAGGCTCAGGCAAACTCGTCCTGGAGTAGCCAGTCAGAAGGACAATGATTATATACACACGTCAGTACTTGAGTTTGCACTCAGAGGCAGTCTAAATGCAAACGGTGTCTTGTGATCTTTCCGACCAGTGCCTGCTTCCAGGGACTATGCACAGACAGGGAAGTGGGCAGGTGTTCTAGGGTCATTGGAGTTCGCACCTGAGCCCAGAGAAGCAGCCCTGGGGAGGAAGCTAGCTTCTTGTTGGTTTTTGAGACCAGATCTCAGCAGTAACCTGGCTGGCCTGTATGGTAGACAGCTGATCAGACACTGAGCCCCAATCCCCTGGCTTGGACAATCGACACAGACTCAGACCTGCTCAAGCTGTGATTCTGAAGGAGGCACTGAGTAGGAGAAGCCAAGGCTGCTTTAGTTGACTGAATCGGACCCTTGCCACAGTAGAGAGGCTCCCAAAGTTACAGACAAGGGGGACACAATACTTACATTCATGTCACAGAACCCGACTGTACAGGGCTTCCCTTTCCTCAAAAACAAGAAGTTCTGCTCTGCATCCACGTAGGGCACACACGGGCCGGAGAGGTTCCTGCAGCACACCTTGCATGAGTTGTCGGTGTCTGAAAGAGAAGGGCCGCTGACACACCGGTCCACCCCAGGCCTCCCTCCCTCCAGATGGTAAAAGCCGACGCTCTCCAAGGCTGACCGTCTCAGTCGGAGAGAGCCTGCCTGTGTGGGGTATGTGGTGGCTTGAATTCCAGGTCTAGCACTATGGAAAGAAAATGGGCCACAACTCCATATTCAGCTAACAGTTTCTGACTTCAGAATTCCTCAGCTCTTCAAGTTAAAACCATTATTACCTGGGTGTGGTAGCGCACGCCTTTAAGCCCAGCACTTAGGGATCAGAAGCAGGCAGATCTCTGTGACTACAAGGCCAGCCTGGTCTACAGAGTGAAATCTAGGAAGCCAGGGGCACAAAGAGAGACTAGCAGAAAAGTCTGATGAGTACAGTGTCCTCTCGGTCTGAACCTGCACAATGCTCTTGCAAATGTGTCCCTCTGCCCAGCGTTCCTATCGCCCTGTCAGTGTCCTTGAGTTCTGTTTAAGCCTGTCCTGCATGAGGCCAATGCAGCTGTGACATCACCTGGGGTCAAAGTCCACAGTCAATACCAGGTGAGCTGTGGAGACTCAGATGAAAAACTCACCTCCCCAGTCTGCATTTGCTCTGGGGACCTAAGTTTATCTTCAGGAGGAAAGCCAAGGAGGACACAGCAAAGGCTTCCTTCCCGTGCTGACCACAAGGGTGACTGTCCCTCTGTCCCTCCAAGGCGCTGCAGGCCCGTCGTCACTCAGTCATCACTGGCAGCTGTGCGGTCTCAAGTACTGTGGCTCCAACCACGGGCCTTGTGCACGCAGGCTAGGCGGGTTCTCTGCTGCTGAGCTGCACACCAGCACCTGCTGCTCTCACAGTGACCCACCGGGAGGAACCACTCACTCCAGTGTGTGGAGGAGTTCCCAGCCTCAGGATTTAACGGTGAGGTTTCTATATGCAACAGAACTGGCGTCAATCCACCAGCTCCACAGCTGAGTGGGAATCTGGAGTCCAGCCAGGCCCTGGATGCCCTTAAGCCTCACTTCAGACCTAGTGATTCCAAAAATAAGATCATGGGAACCCAAGGAAACTGTGAGGCTAGCATTAAAAAGGCTGCTTTCCCAGACTGCCCCCACAGGGATGAGAGGGGGGCAGACCTTGATGGCATCAGCCAAAGTCCCACCAGGGGGCAAAGTAGGTAAAGCACTGCCTGCCAACTTGAAAACCTGAGTTTGATTCCTGAGATCTACGTGGTACAAGGTGAGAACTGACCCCCCAAGTGATCCTTTGTAAGTGCACAGGGAAGGCCCACTGTGCATGCGAGTGCACACACATGCACACAAATACAATTCTGAAAATCCCACCTACAGGACTTAGATCTTGGAAACTGCTTTGGTTAAGCTGAAGGAGTTTGCTCCATTAGTGCCATGATCAGAGCTATTGCTGCCTTTTGCTTTACCCGTCATGTGAGGGGGGTGAGAACGCCCCCCCCCCCCAATGCCTTCCCAATCTACGCTGCAGCTGCCTGCCTGCCTGCCACGGTCTGAAATGGAGTGGGAAATGAGTTCACACAGGTTGGTGGGGAGCCAGGATCTGAACACAGAGACCTGTCTGCAGACATTAACGTGCCTTGCTGTTTCCCTCATCCCTTTGCTTCTCCCCACTTTATGAGCAGCAGGGAGCAACAGACAAAAAACGGAGTCTCCAGCTACAGGACTCGGAGCACTCACCGGCGCACGCACAGGACTCCAGCTCCTGCTCTCTCCTGCAGAAGGGAATGCATTTTCCGGCCTTGCACTTGCCAAGGTCCAAGCACACAGTGTCATCTTCTGCATCTCCTGGCGGGGGGCACTCACTGCTATTCCCTGGGGACAGACACCAATTAAAACTCCGTCCAGGCCAACAGTCCCCGGACACAACAGTTGCCACACACTAGCAAAGAGCAAGGGCTCCGGGACTGCTTCCACCTGAAGGAAACTCGGCCCCCATTTCCAAATACGTGTTCACTGCCACTGGACACCCGGGGAGCAACGAAAACCCGTACCTGTGCAGTAGGACACGCCTTTGCAAGTGGCATTAATGGCCTCCTGGCACTTCTTCTGGGCCGTCTCAAACTGACAATTTTTACAGCAAGGACTGTTCCTATCACTGTGGAAGAGCAGACAAACACCCCTGAGTGCCGATGGCAGCCCACCCTCTATCTGATGCTATGGGTGTTAGTGACCTGAACATCGAAACAAGACCCCGGGCCAAGTCACCACTGCACAGCCTGACGCCTCTGGAGCTCTCTGCACTGTGTGTGTGTGTCCCTTCCTAATGCGGGGAGGCAACATCAATGCCACACTTCAGCAAGAAACAGTACCCACCGCAATCACCTTTTTTGGTATTCTTGGTTTTCATTAACTAGTTGAGAAAAAACCCAGTGGCTATGAAACAAAGCAGCCTGAGTCCCATCCCACTCCCTACTAGAACCTACAAGCTAAAAGGCACACCGCACAGATGACTAATAACACTGGTCTATCAGGTACTTAAAGAATGGAAATGTAAGTACCTTCCAATTTGGAATCTGCTTGGTATCATGAAACAGCACTCCACATTATTCTATTATATGGATACACAACTGCTGTAGGATGGTCTGTATGTCAGATTACTCTGATTGGTCAGTGGCTAGGCAGGAAGTATAGGCGGGACTAACAGAGAGGAGAAAAGAGCAGGGAGGTGGAAGGAGACACTGCCAGCCTCCACCAGGACAAACAGCATGTAAAGATGCCTAAAGATGCCGGTAAGCCATGAGCCACGTGGCAAGGTATAGATTTATAGAAATGGATTAATTTAAGATATAAGGACAGTTAGCAAGAAGCCTGCCACGGCCATACAGTTTGTAAGCAGTATAAGCCTCTGTGTTTACTTGGTTGGGTCTGAGCAGCTGCGGGACTGGCAGGTGAGAGATTTGCCCTGACTCTGGACCAGGCAGGAAAACTCAAGCTACACACAATAACAATTTATACCCCAATATGACCATCCTGGACTGTTCTTGTATTTTGCTGCTATAGAAGACACAGCTAGCTATGAGTAGTCTTGATGAGTTAGCTTTTATGTTTAAGATGATTTTTTCCCCAGACAGGCTCTCACTGTGTAGTCCTGGCTGGCCTGGAGCTCACTATGTACACCAAGCTGGATTCGAACACACAGAGCTCTGCCCCCCTCTGCCTTTCAAGCACTGAGATTAAAGGCGTGCCCCACCAGGCCTGCCTTAAAAAGATTCCTAAACTCCAATGAGACAACTAGTAAGGCAGTCACCACCAAGGCAGGTGATCTCTGTGAGCTCCATGCTGGCCTACCTACAGGAAGAGCTGAAGGCCAGCCAGGGCTATATAATGAGACCCTGTCTCAAAAAATTAACAAAATACAAGAGGGAATGCTGTACCAGTGGGCGTGCAAGCAAGGTTAACGATGTTTTAAAACAGGTCCAAATATTTCCCATAAAGCATTGCGCTTGCACACACACAGGCTCTTACACACACACTTTTACTTCAAGTGTCTACCTCGCAACCTCCCGTTATCTGGACCCTCACGACCCACGCCCCGTGCTCTGTGGGAACACTTCTCACCTGCACCGCACACCCGGCTTCAGCGTGCACTCACTAACCCTCACACCCCATGCTCTGTGGGAACACTTCTCACCTGCACCGCACACCCGGCTTGAGCGTGCAGTCACTGTTGCAGCAGGTGTCGTTGTTGAGGTACATGATGCCCGGGTCGCACTCCTCTCCCTCGTCCACCCTGGAGTTGCCACACACCTTGTTGCTGCGCTCCTGGAAGCACTCGTGAGCCTTGCTCTCGATGGTCTTGTAGATGGACTGTTTGCTGCAGTTTGAAAACATCTGAAGAGGAGAAAGGCCGTCAGCGTCAGAAGAACAAGGTGAAATTCCTTCCCAAGTCAGTCTGTGCTCTCTGCAGACAGACACTAACTGTGAAGCCACCATCAATGCCACCACGGAGCTCCTGGGTGGTCCCCTGCAAATGCCACAGTAAGAGACTTCTGAAGTGGAACAATGTAGAGCAGACCACCTATGTGAGTGATTTACTTCAACGCTTGCCTATGCGCCAAGCATGACTTCCCTGCTCCCTGGGACAGAACGACCTGGAGAAGTAGCCAAGACAGTGGGCCACTGCTAACTGTCACCTATGTAAAATGTTGTATGTTTGTGTTCTGCAAAATAAAGCTGGCCTGGAGATCAGAGGGGGAGCTAGCTACTAGTTAACCACAGAGCCAGGCAGTGGAGCACACACCTTTAATCATCCCAGCACTTGGGAGGAAGCAGGAAGATCAGGAGTTCAAGGCCACCCTGGACTACAGAAGATTGATCCATTCTAAAGAGAAACAGAGCCGGGCGGTGGTGGTGCGAGCCTTTACTCCCAGCACTAGGGAGGTGGAGACAGGATCTCGGGCCCATCAGTCTGAGGATCCCTAGAGACAGGATCTCCCCTTCAGTCTGAGATTTCACAGAGGTAAGAAGTAGCTAGTGGCTGCTGCTCTGCCCCCTGATCTCCAGGCAAGCTTTACTTGTCAGAACACAACAACGGTAAATACTGCTTGCTTCCCACCCCTCTTGTGGTTTTAGAGCAGTGGTTCTCAACCTGTGGACTGAAACCCCGTTAGGGTAGCTTATCAGATATCCTGCATATTAGAGACTTACATTATGATTCATAACAGTAGCAAAAACTCAGTTATTTAGTAGCAATGAAAATAACTTTATGGTTGGGGGTCACCACAACATGAGGGACTGCATTAAAGGGTCTCAGCATTGGGGAGGCTGAGAACCACTTCTTAGAGTATATGATGAATACAAAGTGGACCCAGCAGAAGCCTTTCCGCAGTGGTCCTGGCTTCAGTCCACAGGTGACATCCCTCTTCCACTCTCACCGATGTCGACTGCTACAACCTTGTTTCCCTTCATTAAATACAAAATGGCTAGGGCTTCTGTTTGAAGACAAGGGTCTTGATTGGGTGGCTCAGGCTAGCCTGGAGCTCCCTGTCTAGACCAGGCTAGCCTTGAACTCCGATACACCTGCCTCTCTCGAGTGCTGAGGTTGAAGCAGTGGCCCACCATGCCCCACAGGTCAAAAAGGTTAGCGCCCTTAGCTAAGGACCTAAGACACCACAGCTAGCAAGAAGGCCTCTTCATGAGCAGTTACACTCGGAAGCGGTGGGTCTCCAGGGCCTAGATAGTGCTGAGCACACAGTGACCACCATCTCTAAGTCCCAGGCTTCAACCTCACTCTTTCAGTGACCTTCCGGGGGCCATCACAGCCCCGAGCACCCCTTCTTTCTTTCCAGTAATGTCACTGTGCACAGCTCACGCGGCAGCTCAGGGCCTCTGCTCGTCAGCCATCTAGAAACAAACAGGGCTGTTTGTCCAGGTGACAGGAACGAAGCACCTTGTTCTGCCCTACAGTCCTTTTCACCTAAACGACGTTTATCAAGAAGCTCACCAGCTGGGCCTGGTGGTGCACACTTTAATCCCAGCACTGAGGACACAAGAGGCAAGAGGAATTCTGTGAGTTCAGCCTGGTCTACACAGCAAGTGCCAGGAATACACCGAGTGACAGAAAGAAAAGAAAGGGGGAGGAGAGAGAGGTTAATTCACGTAGGGCCAAGGAATGCCAATGCCTCTGCCTCTGTCTCTGCAGATAAAAGGAGCCAGCTGCCAAACCCAATGACCTGAGTTCAATCACCAGGTGATGGAAAGGAACGACCCCCAAACACTGTCCTCTGAGATCCACACATGTGACGTGGCACACACGACCCCCACAAATAAGTAGTGTAAAAAATTACTTGGAAAAACCTAAACCACAGACGATGCATACACAGTCTTTTTTTTTTTTTTTTTGGATAAGGGGAGGTACTTGTTGGCAAAACTGTTAAAGAGAGAACACGGACTAAATGTGACGGGTACAGGAAAAACCAACTGTGCTTTCCTGACAGCTCAGCACGATCCACTCCCACTAGCAAGTTCTCACAGGCCACTCAGGGCCGTGGGGGATTCCTCGGAGGAGGAAGTAGCATCATGTGCTTTCCCTGGAGCAGAGTGTACAAAGTCAAACGTTCCCCCAAACCCTGGCAGCACCACGTAACCAGGGCAGCCCAGTAGGGAGCCCACAAGCTTTATGTGACCATTTAGGAGTCTTTGCTCGTTCAATCTTCTATACTTATTACCAAAGTGTCCAAATGTGTGTTAAATGGACACATAGTTTCATGAATGCCCATGGCCCTCACCAGCTTCCACAGGTTTTCTGTATTTAGCACTTGTTTTTAAGAGTTTTATTAGCCGGGCGGTGGTGGCACACACGTTTAATCCCAGCACTCGAGAGGCAGAGGCAGGTGGATCTCCGTGAGTTCAAGGCCAGCCTGGTCTCCAGAGTGAGTTCCAGGACAGGCTGGCTCCAAAGCTACAGAGAAACCCTGTCTCGAAAAACCACAAAGGGTTTTATTAAGGGACATTTAATCCCTAGTACAGCAAGAGAGGGAGGGAGGCTGGTAACAGCAAATAGGGAAGAACCGCTGAATTAAACGAGTAACAAACTGTAAATAAAATCGTCAGGTCCTTTTTAAGGCTGAACCAAGCACCCTCAAAAGCAGGACCCTGACAAAAGTCACTACTGAAGCTGTCAGAATGAACCCGAATGTACACGTGATTCACCTTGACAAAACTGTCCAAACGACACCAAGTCCTACTATATTTGAGAGTTCCGTCCCTAGGGAAACATCAAGCTTTTCCGTTTCCAGCAACACCACACAGCCTTCCCCCTACCACTAAAAAACGACCAAAACACACATACCTTATTGTTCTCGTGGTCACCACTCACAGCTATGGGGTACATAACGTACTTTCCTCCCTGGTCCTCATTTGGAGCACATTCTGCTAGCCCATCAGGATCATGTTCTGCCCCAAAATTGTGTCCCAATTCATGAGTTGTAACCAGGTCAGCTTCCTTGAGAATCAAGCAAAGAAAACGTGTAACCATCAGCTACTTTTGTGGGTTTGGCCAATGCTACATTTGTCAGATCAAGTGGACGTACAATGACTCCCATAAGAGACCACACCCACATACACCCATCATATACAGTTTTCGTTTGTGTGTGTGTGTGTGTGTGTGTGTGTGTGT